>CAUYQG010176336.1:0-23653 GCA_963574415.1 Tarsius wallacei | reverse complement strand
TTTGTCACCCAGACTGGAGTGCAGTGGCCACTCCTGGCCACCACAGCCTCGACTTGCTGGGCTCCGGCGATCCTTCCGCCTCAGCCTTCCAAGTAGCTGGAACTACAGGCGCGCGCTACCACGCCTGGCTGATTTTTGATTTATTGTAGAGACGAGGTCTCACCAAGTTGCCCAGGCGGGTCTCGAACCCGCGGGCTCAGGCAATCCACTCACCTCAGCCTCCCAAGGCGCGGGATTACAGGCTGAGCCACCGAGCCCAGCTCACACCATTATTTTCAATTGCTGCATAGTTTTCTATGATATATGTTTAATTATGTATTTATTTTAATTATTTTTTAAACTAGAAGTAAAGTATATATGAGAGTAAAAAAGCAAACAATGTGAAATATATAAAGTCTCCCTTTCCCCTCCACCTCTACCCACAAGACTCATGATGCAAAGTCAACCACAATGAATAGCTTCTGATTTTAGTTATTTGCTGGCCAACATTTATTATATTAGATAGTATACTTAAGTCCTTTCTTCTTAATTCGTCTATGTATCCATTAACTCCATACTACAAAAGTTAGAGAAGTTAGCACATAATAACCTCCTCCAATTTGTATTAGTTTGATAAATGTCTACCAAACTATATTTGATATTATCTATTTTAGTATATAACATTATATATAATATATTTACCATATATTAATATAAGTCTTCTAAATCTTAACAATATAAATAACTATATTATTATATTGATAACATATACCATATAGTATTATATATAAAGAGCATAGCAGTATATAGAATATATAATACAATATATCCTTTATATAATATAAGTTCTAGCATTATCTATAGTATGTATTACTATATACTATATGATATATAACATATACCATATTATACATCTATAGTATATTATATATAATAATACTCTTTTATAAATCATATAATAAATAGTATATTGTATAGATATATATTACTATATAATGTATACTATAACATACATATAAAATACTCTCTATAATAGTATATGGTATACTATGCTCTATAATATATGGTATTATATACTACCTACTATATAGACAGTATACTATATACTATTATATATACTGCATATACTACACATTATATTTAGCATAATAATAGTATATTATCCACTATTTTTACACTGTTAAGATTTAGAAGATTTTTATTATGTTGTATCACTGTAGTTACTTCTGCATTCTACAGTTTACTTGTAAGGTAGAAATATATTTAAAAGCATTAAACCCACTGTAGGTATGGAAATATTATTCAACAACAGAACTAAACAGTATGGTTTGAAAAAGTCATCACAATTTGGTGGCTGTAAGAAACCCTTCTGAGCACCATGGTGTAATGACCCCTCATCTTCCCTCTCTTTTCCCTTCCTTTGGGTCACCCTGAGCTGCTGTTCTTTCTCTGTGTATGTTGTCCTCTTCCTTGGATTTATTTGTTTTCCTAGAATACTACCTGTACTTATTGTTTATATCAATGAGTGGGAGATGAACTGAGTTCTCACATGTCCAACACTGACTTTATGTTGTCTTCACACTTGTTTGATAATCCGATTGAGCTCAGAATCCCAGGCTCAAAACCTTTTTTCTCTTAGGACTTGATGACATTGCTCCACCTTCTTATCTCCCATCTTGCTGAGAATTTATGGCAACTTCTGGTTTTCTTTTCTCTTCCCTAAAGTTCTGAAATTTCACCACTATGTCTTGGGGCTTGAGGTTTGCTTTGTTTTCTCCTTTCTTTTTATTATTCTTCCTCAGCCCTTGGAGTTTTAAAAATTTGGAGTCACTTGTACTGCTTCAGCTCAGAGAAGTTTTCATTTTGTTACATCTTTATTTATTCCCCTCAGTCATCTCTGTTTTCTCCTTCTAGAACCTAGACTGCCCAGTACTGAGTCAGTGCTCAGCACAGCACATGGTAAGTGCTCAGTAAATGATTACTATATTTGTTTTGTGGACCTGGGTTCTAGTTAGGAACCTATCTCCAACTTGCTATATGAACTTGGGCAAGTTTTCTCATTTGTCCAGGAAAGAAGTCAGACTTCATGACTGCTCAGCCCTTCTACCTCTGCTGGTCCTCTGACAATCTGCTCTAGTGCCTTGAGTCTCCACTGCTTCTGGAATTGAAGAAGCAGATAGTTTTCTGAAGAGTGATGAAAAAGCAAGTTGAGTTTTAGGACAGCCATAGAAGCCAACTTCCCACTGTAGATGCTCTTATGAACCTTCCATCTCGCCAGCATCTGCTGTCTGTCCCTCTTGGGTACCTGTCTGTTTGACCTTTCCCATCATTCCTAAATGGACTTCTTTTTTTTTTTTTTTGAATTGGAGTCTCACTCTGTCGCCCAGACTGGAGTGCAGTGGCACGCTCCTGGCCACCGCAGCCTCGACCTGCTGGGCTCCGCGATCCTTCCACCTCAGCCTTTCAAGTAGCCGGAATTACAGGCACGCGCTACCACGCCTGGTTGATTTTTTGATTTATTGTAGAGATGAGGTTTTGCCAAGTTGCCCAGGCGGGTCTCGAACCCGCAGGCTTAGGCAATTCACTCACCTCGGCCTCCCAAAGAGCGGGATTACAGACTGAGCCACCAAGCCCGGCTCTAAATGCACTTTTTTACCTCTTCTTCTCCCTCCACCTACCTTCCCTCCTCCCCACCTTCTCAGCTCACATGCACACAGAACTCCTGTTAGTGAAATAATCCCTGACTGCAACAAGTGTTTCATCAATTAAGATCATTTTCTCACTTTTATGAACTCTGGGACAAAGAGAAAGCAGACTGCTCTTCCCAGTGCCACAAAGCAGGCTCTGACCAGAGACAGCAAGGCACTAAAAAGAAAAGAAAGCTCAGACCTGTCTTCACACTTGGTTGATAATCAGAGGAGCTTCAGATAGCAGGAATCTACCCCAGCCCTAGGCAAACTTGTGCACTTGAGGAGTCATCTTGGACTAGGATCCTGTTATGCCTCCTTCCCACCCTGGAGTCTGACTCTGTGAGCAAATATCTCACATGCAACTCCCCTGCCTTCTCAGATCAACCCACTCTGTACAGGAAGTCGAGGCTCTTTGTTCCCTTTCCCAGAAGATTAGGAATTGTTCTAAGTCAAAGCATCCTAATTGGTCCCTGAGGGCCAGAGTCTACTGGGCAAAACCATCTTCTCCTCCTCTTCTTCCTTGCCTTGCCATGAGAAGTGGGGTCCATCTTACTGGAGAAAAAGGAGAGAAAGTAAAAATACAATCTCGAACTTCAAGTCTACAATGATTCTGTGCTGAGGACAGGACTCCTTCTTTCTACCCAGACCATAATGATAGGAAATGAGTTGTCATTGCAAAAGGTGGAATTAAGGTTCAATATGAGTTATAACATTCAGGCCAGTTGCTAGTAATCAAAGATTCTGCTGCTAATATGAAACACTCCTCTGTGTCTAAGTGCCACCAGAAGGACCAGTACATGACTAAAGGTTTCCCTCTTAGGAGCCAGAGAACTTGCAGCCCTCTTTCCAAGGCTGAAGGTTGAAGGGGACAGGGCCTGGCAGGGGGAGCTAGTGGGAGGTAGAACACAGCATTGTCCTCTGCACTTGTCTGATGGCTGCCTGCCTCAGAGGCTGTGGGTAACAACCCCTCTGCTGGCCTGCAAAGATATCTTCACTGCTGCCTGGAATCTCTCTGAACTGAGAGGGGAAGGAAAAGACCCTGAGGAAGGCAAGCAGGAAGGCACTTCTGCAAGAAGATAAAGCTCAGTTTCAGGGACATATGACAAGGGAGGAGATGCCCTTTAAGGATCAACTGCCTCAACTTGAAAAACAAATGCTGGTCAACTGGACAGGCTTTCCAAAGATAGAGCCAGAGGCCCCTTAGCCTGTGTGTCATAGACAGATTTCATTCCAGCACAGGGACTTCTTTGCCAATGTGCGTGGTCCCTGGAAAGCCATGGGTGGGTGAGGAATAAAGGCCAAGTGGAGACAGTCACAGAGAGCAGGTTGACTGCACACTCCCTTATACCCTACCCCACCCCACTGGGGCAGCAGCTGGGCCCCTCGGTCCAGGTTGACAGGAAGGAGACACTGATGGAATCTCCGTCAATGTGAGTCAGAGGCCTGGCCCTGGAGCCAGCAAGTGCAGGGTCAGGGACAGGCAGCCTGGCTTTCCCACATAGAGCATGCATCCCCGGAGTTCTGCTCCCAGACAGCTAAAACACATTATCAGATTCCAATTATATATCGCCTTTGAGATGCAGTCTTCGAACATATATTACCGTCATTTTGTGTTCTTTCTTTAATTTTGTTCTTTCTCCTCCTAATTGAACACACAGTCCAGTGAGCCCATGATGGAGACTCGAGATTTGCTGCTTTCGGCTTGCTTAACGGTTTCCATCTTTGTCTCAGTTTTATGTTTATGAGACCCCTACTTCTTATCGCTGGTATCAGCACTTTCATTTTCCCATCTCCCACTCATTTTTATAAAATAATAAGAGCAAACCGCAATGAAATATTTAAATAAATGTGTCCACACACTGCTGTACCAGGCTGACAAGACTGACAGGATGTAGCGTGCAAGCAGCCCCACCACAGGAAGGCTCAGAGTGGTGTTCATTAACTGAAGTACAAAAGCCCAAACTCGGCATACAATAGACATCTAGCAGTGTCAATACAACACAATGCCCAGAAAATCGGGCATACGAAAGTCAAAGGACAGCCAATGTTGGGTGGCCCAACTCACAGTTGACAGCTTGCTTTCATAGTCAGGCTTGCCTTTTCTGTATTGCCCCATTTTCCTGGTTTCTCATTCCTCCTCTGGTGTTTCCTGCCTTCACCACAGACTTCAGAGTTAAACATTTAAACTCTGGGAGTTTCCAGACTGTGTGTAACATCTGGAAATGTTCTCAACTTCTCTGAGCCTCAGTTTTCTCATTCACAAATGGGAACAATCCTAATGTTGACACTATATGTTTGTTAGAAAAAATAAACCAGGTGATCTGTATACGCCTATTAGCATCATGCCAGGAGTGTGGGATGGACTCACTCAGTGGCAGTTGTTATTAATTCTATATTATCATCTCACCTGTATCAAATTGGCTCCAGAGAAAGAGAGAGACTAACAAACTCATTCTCACTGGGGTGTAAGTGGTTGCTATGACTTAAAGGGTTATCACCCTCCCAGATTTGTTTAAGTGTTAACAGTAAGCCAAAGAAAATAAATTGTAATTGTGTATTAATATTCAGGCTCCATAAGGAGGTAGATCTTGTAAAGTCATATTGCATGGCCTCTTGCCCTCGCCCTCCCCAGAAAAGGAAAATGCAAGGCAGAGCCATGATCTTGTCTTCTGGGGAGCACAGGGGTCAATGGGCAAGATGGGACGTGTGGGCAGGAAGTGGATTTTCCATCACGTAGCAACACACATAGTGATAATTCCTACCATGATGCCCCACTTCTGCCTGATGGCTGGGCTCCACGGGAGAGGACGGTCCTGTAAAGTGAAGGAAAGTTTCGTGGAAGAGTGAGGTTTGGAGCAAAGAGTTGAAGAAGGGAAAGGCATGGCTGTATGATACAGCACACCTTGCTGGTCGACAAGAAACATAGCCAAAGGGCATGAGGAAATGTTTTTGCTCAGGCAGTGGGGGGCATGTCTGCTTAGCGGGGTGTGAGTCTGGGTATCACATCACTTCCTCTCAAAGTATGGCTGACATCCTTCCTTCCCAGGGGCTGCCTCTCATGACCGATTAGGAACACAGAGCCAGCGTACCTGCCTTCCTTCCCAGGAGTAGTGATGACCAAGGGTTGAGGGAGCCCATTGGGCAGACTTTTCTCCTCAAGCAGATCACGAACCCTACCCCTTTTCCCCTCCTTTTTCTTGTGAGCTCCACCTGGGCACCATAAAATCCCAGGGGAAGGGCACCTGTTGGCTGGGTATGGGAGTCTCATGAATGAGTGGCTTTTCAATGACACACTGAGCCCAGACCACTTGCTTCCACAACCTGGACTCTTGAACATTTTTTTTTCTGGAGGCAAGTTTGAAAAATGGAAGTAACTACTATCCAACCAGAGCATATGGTACAGTTCTTCTCAAAGAGAAGATGGGCCTGGCTGGCCCTCTTAGGCTCCTCCGTTTCCAGGGGAATCTGAGGGTATTGCAGGGGATGGACTGGATAGGTTTCAGGGTCCCTTGCCCCTGGGCCCCCCTTCCCCTGCCAGCCCTGAAGCTCCAACCCTTGCTCTGGTCACATCATACATGGCCCCCATTTCTGCTTCCCTCCTTGTCCTACCTCCCGGGGAGAGTCATGGCCCAATGTACCAGCCTTGGAAAAAAGAGAGAGGAAGGAGCAGACAGGGCAGCAGGGAGGTGGCTACCTGGCTCCTTCCATCTGGGAATCCCAGTGTTGGAACTGTTTGTCTGTCTCTGTTGAGCTGTGAGCCTCAGGGGCCCGGCTCATGTTGTTTTCTCAGTTCGGTGGCTGAGGAGCGGCTGCTGTCAGCTCTCGACAAATAATAATAAACCTGGGAATCAGGTTTGTCAAGGGGGACTTCAGTCCCTTGGTTCATTTTTAGATTTGTTTCTCTCCGTGTGTGTGCAGACAAGAGAGCACATGATGGTGTCTCGGGGGGAGGGAGGGCAGGCCGGGGTTCCCAGGTGCTCTGGCAATCCACCCAGCCGCCACCCTGGAGGTGCTGGAGGGCTCTCCTCTGTCCCTGATCACTGAAGCTGCCTGATATTGAAGAGGAAAGAAACATAATTGAATAAAAGACCTCAAGCTCTCTCCTCTCCCTGGGCTCCTCCACCTCTCCCACTCAGGTTGTTTGGCTAGAGATGAAGGAGTTGGAGATGAAAAAGAGAAGACAGGTTAGAAGGTTCCCCAGGGGCCACAGGCATGGAGAGAAGATTGACTCAGGCCACCCCAGGGCAGCAGCTGTGACCTCCCTCCCACCTCCACCATGGGGTGTAGCACCAGGGAGAAGGGACTCCTGGAGAGGGAGACATACTCTGAGTTGAGCATCGCTGGCAAAAGCAGGATCCAGGTGTGAGTGAGTGCGAAGTTTAGGACCACACCAGTGATATCCCTCCGGGACAGAGCAACACCCACTTTTCAGCAGACAGAGCCCAATGGAGGTCATTGCTGCCGTGGCCCTGCCTCCGGCAGGAGAGGTGCACACCACCTCTCTATGAGCAGAATGCAGGCACTGTGCTCACCCTTCCAGACAGTGTGCCTTTTTTTTTCTCTCTGTTTTTTGTTTTATTTTGTTTAAAGGAACCAAAGGGGGAAAAATTGCCAAGTTGTAAAGTGCTTAAAGAGGAGATGAGAATCTTCATCAAAATGCTAAAAGCTGGAGGGGAGAGTAATGTGAGAACTCTTGCCTGCTATTTATGGGATTGATTCTCAGATCAAGAAGAAGCAAGCAGTTGGATGAAAGGAATTATTGTTAAGCTCCTCGGTAGGAAGATCTAATGGACAATTGCCGCTATCAGGGGGAATTAAATTGCTGTTTCAGTTTGTAAAATATATCAGCGGCTTTTTGAAGCCAGAAAAGGTGTGACAGCCAAGGCAGAGAGTAAAGTGGGCGCTCTGCCACTCTGGTCCCAGCGTGGAGAGGCAGGAGCGAGACTGGAGAAAGGGCTAGAGAGCAGGGTAGGAGTTTCTCTTCTCCCCTGGTGCATGATAGGAAGCCCAGTCAAAAAATACCCAAACTGGGGAATCTGGGAGGGGAAGCAACAACCCTGGGGCTGTGGGCCCTCATGTGTCTCAGGGTGGCATGGCCGGCAGCAATGGGGCGAGACAGCGGGGCTCCCCTTGGGGAAACCCGGTCAGGCTGGAGTTCAAGGAAGACAGTCCCGTCCATGGAGGAGTGAGAAGCTGAGCGGGACAATGGGCCCAGGGCCAGGGCCTGTCCCCAGTACTGCTTAGACACATCCTTTACTGCGGTGCCCGCTAGGCCTCCCCTCACTGAACTGTGGACACAGAGGGATCCAGGGAAGATAGGCTGGGCTCAGTGAGTCCATTTGTGACCTGTTGGCCCAGCCACGCAGGGGACATATTGTTATTTCAGATGAAGAACAAACAGTAATTTGGCCTTGGAGGTGGACAAAGGAGAGGAGGCAGAGGCCCTTGGAAGTAGGAACACAGGTGATTTGGGGAAGGCCACAGTCCTTGGGAGTTAAGGCGGGGGGGGGGGGTGTCTGGGCTCTCTGGTTTCACAGGAGGCTCTTACCTCTTCCAAACCCAATTTCCTCCATGTGGCAATTAAGGGTTGAAGGAGGATGGAAAGAGAGAGATCTGCACATCTCTCAGGAAGTCAGAAGCAGGCAGTCCTAGCCAAAGCTCAGGCTGGCTTCCGCCCTGTCCCCCTTCTGTCTCCTGGAGACCAGCATCATGATATTAGGGAATGACTGGGCACCACCTCCCAAATCAGCCTCCCAGAAAGGTGGCAAATGACAATTAGTAGAGAGCTATGAGTGGTCAAAGGGTCTGGTTGTCTTGGTTGTCATCTCTGCTTCTTGCTGAAGTCAGTGGGGAATTATTTCCCACTGAATGTTCCAAGAAGGAGCTGGAGGGGAACCAGCAAAGTGGGCCGTCTGACTATGACATTCTGCAAGGACTCAGGCTCTATGCCAGGTGCAGTGTGCCCTGGCACCTGGGTAATTGTGGAACTGTGGCTCATTTTCCAGCTCTCAGCTGGCCAGCCTTCAGGACACTGAGTGAACAAGGGGGTCAGACCTGAGTGCAAATCCCACTCAGTTCCTCTCCACCTGTTCCTCCTTCAGTAACACAGATACAGCCACCCTCCCTGGCTCCCAGGTCCCATTCTAAGCCTGACCTTATCAGACTAGAGGATTTCATTTGCCCCAGAGCCCCAAGACCAGAAAGGTAGGCAGGAAGCAGCATCCACTAGGCGTTCCAGCCGCCCAAATCCTCAGGACCCCGAGCTTCCTCCAGGCTTCCCCGGCACATGGAGGGAAGAGGCAGGGGACCGTGCTTGATGTGCTGAGGCACGGCAGGCTCCTGGGAGCTTACCCGTCTTCCCACCATTCTTTAGTCCTCACCTCTCAAGGACCCTTCACTTCTTTTTGAAACACTTCAACCAGACCACTGATATGGGGGTAACAAACCCCTGCTCACATTGTCAAGCTTCCCAGTCCACAGTGTGTCCTCTCTCTCCCCTCTGTCCTCTTCCGCCACCCACATTGGCCTCATCCTTTTCCCTGCCCAGTTCTTGGTGCCAACTCTGTACACAGAGCCTCAGAGACCACAGAGTTCCTGCAGACGCTCAGTTTCCACTCACTTCTAGCCTTTACTGGGTTTTGTGAAGAGACCTGGTGTGTGTGTGTGCCTGTGCGTGCACCCGCACGCCTGTGTTTCTTTGGATAAACCCACAGAGTCACATGAAATCAGTGACAGGTTGACACCGTTATTTCAAGATTCATCGCTCAGAGTTGCCAGCAAAGGAGACCTAGCCAACTTCTTCCCACCAACAACACTTTTTTTCCAGGCATAATTTATAGCACTGGGGTGAATTTGTTTCCAAAAGATGAATATCACACTATCAGCAACAGCTGCCTCTCATTTTTATTTGTTTTTAAATTTGACTCAAAGTCCAATTCTCCATACACATCCGAAGCTGTAAATCCTAAGGCGACTGATTACATGATTTAGTAAACAGGTTCTATTATATAATGCAATTAAAGCGGGGCCCTGAGACGCCACCTACAGGCTGCTTCTGGGAAGGGAGCCCGTCCAGAGATGATCATTTTGGACAAGGCTTGGTTGGGGCTGAGGGAAAAGAAACCGGATTGCGCCAGGGTTGAGGCGACTGCCCCAGAGGGAAAAGTTGAAGCCAGCCAGGTTACTAATGCAGCTTTTCAGTCCCTCCTGCTGAGTTCACTGTGTTATTTCAGCCTCCTGCAAATCTGTCTAGACGTCAGAACCCAGGCCTGGGCAGCTGCTCAGAGGGAAGGGCTTGGGGTGGGGGTGCAGAGGTAACCTGGGGGCGTCTGGGATGTAGGAATTGAGGGGTCCTGGCTTCAGGGCCTCTTTCCCACTCTCTGGGAGGAAGAGAAGATGGGAGCTGGCTGGACTATGGAAAGAGGCCACAATCCAATTCTTTCTATTCAATTCTACAAGCATGTGTGGAGTGCTCATTGTGAGCAAAAAGTTTCCGAATGTTTTGGGGAAATCCCTTCATTGTGCAGTCTGAGAGGTAAAGCGACTTGTACCAGGCAGAGTCCACTGGGTGTGGAACCCAGACTTTTTGACCCTAAGCACAGTCTTTGAACACGGAACCTGAGAGCCAAGGAAGTCCTCATGGATCCTCTCATGCTATCCCAGAGTTTATAGATGAGGGAATTGAGACAGAGATGGGGATGAGACTTCCACAGCCTCTGCTTGTCCCAGGGGAAAGAAAATCATGAAAACACTGCTGTGTATGTCAGAGGACAGACAAGAAGGGCTCCTGGGGGACCGTCAGGAGCTCCTCTTGGCTGCTGTGGAAGGAAGGAAAGAAAGAAGGCAGGAAGTGAGACGCAAGGCAGGCAGACCCAGGGCCACCCTCCCCTCACCCCTGGGCTCTGAACTACAACACTCTTTGGATGAATTAGGCTCTGGGGCCTCAAGGATTCTAGCTTCTCCAAAGAGTTTTTCCAAGAGCGGGTAACATCATAGAAAACCAATCCCTGGAGAGAAGAGGGGACTCACTTCTGGGGACTAAGAAAGAAACTGGAGTGGAAAGGGGGTGTAGATGAAGGAAACAAGACTACCAGGAGGTTGGAAAATCACCCCCAACCCCTTGTCCTTGTGTCAGTCATGGGCCCAGTCTTCAGTCTGAGGCAGGTGGGTGGGAAGTGAGAGGCCAGGGCCCTTCCTCTCCTCTCCTACCTCAGCACCGGATACAATTTGTCTCAGCTAGGGTCAGGGGCCAGGAACAAATGCTGTCAGGCCAGCTGGCCAGAGAGTTCCCAATTAGACTTTGTTTCTCATCCTGCAGGCCCTGAGCCCCAATCCCAGCACCCTGGCCCAATTACTGCCCGGCAGCATTAACCCCTTGGTGCCCCAGGCCGTTAATGGAATGTTAATTGGTCTAATGGGTTTCATGTCAACAAGTCCTAATGAGCTCTTTCCTAATGAGCTTGGTATTTTTTTCCGAAGACTGTTTGTCAACATATTGGGGTTGGGGCTCCAGACTGAGAGCTTTGTGGTGCAGGGCTGCAGGGAGCTGGAGTTGAGGAGACAGAAGGAGGTGGGTGCCCTTGGACTGCCCATCCCATTTTCTAAAGGGGCATCCTTCCATGCTACCTACTCCACCCACACGGCCTCACTGGCACCTGAGCTCTGTCAAATGGCATTTTTAGCTTATTTTGATGATAATATCAGTAACACAAATGATATCATTGTGGGGTTCTTAGATATCATTGTGGGGTTGAGTGTTGCATTAGGTGTTTTCCCTCCTAGCTATCATATAATAAAGATTTTCAGCATTTAAAAAAAAAAAAAAACCTTTCACCATGAGCCTATCTTTGATGGGAAGTTTCTCTGTGGTAAATTGTTCCTCATGTGCCCTCCATTTGCAGTTTTGGCTGTGCTCCCTAAATGCCCGGGTGTCTGGTAACAGAGCATTTGGACCTCTGGACAGAGCAGAGCAGACTCTTGGAGTCCCTGAGTAAAACTCAGAAGCCCTGGACCGGGTTGGCTGGAGCTCAGGCCTGCCACTCCCATCCCCCATCAAAGAAAGTACAACAAGAGCAGGTTTCCTCAAAGAGCCGGGGACCCCAGCTATTGCTTGTGTTCCCCCACACCCCACTGCAGAGACCAGCCAAGTCTCAGACAAGATGAGTCAGATCCCCAAATTCCTCTCCAGGACGGTTGCACGTGGCCCCTCAGGACATGTGTAGCAGAATGTCGGGAGTACATGTGTGGGTGCAGGAGTGTGAAGAAAAGAGCCAGCTTCCAGAGATGGGCACAGGGTCTTACGCAGCTGAGATCCCCTGAGTGTCAAGTTGCCAGAGGCTTCTGTGCCTGAGTGAGCAGAGAAGGAAACTTAAGCCCCTGATGAAAAAGCCTCCTGTTCTCTTGCAGGAGAAGCCCCCAGAGGGCAATGGGGCAGTGGCCTAGTGGCCTGTGGTGACCTCAAGGAGGGGGAGGGGCAAGGACCATCTGGGTCCTTGGAAAAGTGTTCCTGTGTCCTCTGCTGAGGCGAGTCTGGCCCCTGCTCCACAACTGGGTGGGCTCAGAACTGAACAAAATCCTCTCAGCATCGTGGACGGTTGTCTCTGGGCACAGACCACTCTTAACTGTCCCTCCTCGCCCCCAGACAGGGCAGCTCTCCCTCTGAAACGACCCTGCCTTCCATTCATTGGACAATGAACAAAAGAAAGCGAATTAACGACTCCTCTCTCTAGCCCAAATCCTCCTCATTGAGCTTTCTTTGTTTTGCCTTCACTATGACTTTCCCATCCACAGAATGAAGTTGCCAAAAGACCCAATCCTGAGATTAAAAGGAACCAGTTGCCCCTGAGAGGGGAAGAAAGCCCTTCTTCCCAGCCGCAGCTCCCACCCTGACTCTGCTCCCAGCCTCCCTCTTCTGGAGGCTGCTGGCACTACAGCACTACTGCCGTTCACTTTTTTCCTCCTGATGAGCTTCTTAGGATCGGCGCTCTGAGGAAGAGATCCCCACCATCCCAAACCTTAGGCCCTTATCCAAAGTTATCTTCCTCACCAGAGCTCCAGGAACTATGCCTAACTTGTTCCTGAAATAGACCTATGTTCTATATTTCCTCAGGGTCCAAAGAGAAATTCTACTCATTTTAATATCCCAAATATCTGAACTCTGGAAGTTTTTTCTGATGCCTCAAGAAGTCTGCATCCCCTTTTCCCGCTTGCAACCCTCTTCACACTGTTCTCGCCTTCCTGGGGTGCTGATCACCATCAGACAAAGACCCAGCCATGAACAGAGGCCTTGATTCCCCTGCTTGAAGAGAGAAGCTCCCCTCATTGCTCCTTATGGGCCCCTTTGCAAAAAGAAATTGGATCTGGGCACCCAGCATGTGTGAGAGGGGCAAGACCCTGAGTGCTTTTGTTGCAAGGATGTCTTGGTGGTCCATCTTCTGGAGTAAGTCCAGGGCGGGGCGAACTATAGGTAATGAGGCCAATGGGAATTGTGCTGCAGTCACAGGGTTTCTAGTACAAGAAGAGCCATCACTCCCTACACTTTCTCCACCGGTACCTCCACCTCACCTTCTTTCTTGCAGGCCTGTTACCTTCCTTTCCTAACCATGCTCCTTGGAGAGAAGACCTTGCCTTATTTATCTATTCCACCACACCCCCTAACACAGCTATCTGCACAGAGTTGGTTCTTGATAAACATCTATTGAATGAAACATGAATTTCCAGTACTTTTTGTAGAAGGTCAGAGCTTACCTGGTACTTTGGAGACTCAGGTCAGGTCAGGGTATGTCTTACTTTCCCTTCCTGACAAAGAACCAGAAGAACAACACACACACACACACACACACACACACACACACACACACACACACCTGGAGACCTACCCAATAGTGCAGCTCTAAAACACTATCAAATGCCCACAGAATTCAGGTATTTGAACATTTTGGAAGATTCAGGTCAGCCTGGAAGAAGATGGAACCCCAGTCCCTCAGGGAGAGGGGAGTGTCTGGATTCTGTACTCTCAAAGGTTTCTGGCCCATCAGCACTTTCCCAGGAGAAGGCCAGGTCCCACATTCTTAGCAATCTCCCACTCCACAATGGACAGCCAGCCCTGTATCAGGAGGCACCGAACCTGTGGTTTCCAGATCTAAATATTTCAGAGTATCTACAGTAGCTCAACAGAGCTCTGGGCATTCTGTTTCCTTGGGTGGCACTGCCAGGCTGTCTCCACTTACAGCACCACATTCTGGTTTAAGAGGAAATCTTGAGGTCCCATGGGGACAGCTCTCTCACTTAGTGGTGATGGGGAAGGGATGAGGGGTATGGCACGGTGGAGCAGACCTGGAGCTGGGAAATGAGATTTTGGTTCCATCCCTGCTTCACTCACAAGCCCCCACCCTGCTCCCCCCACCCCTGATCCCACCCTCCTCATTCCTCTTGACCTCTGTCTTCTCCACTATATGAGGCAGATAGACCCTTCAGCTCTGACAGCTCTTTTGGCCCTACATTCTGATGACTCAGTACTGAACCAAGGCTAAGAACAGTCTTCCTTTTCTTTTCTTTTCTTTTCTTTCTTTTTTTTTTTTTTTGAGTTGGAGTCTCACTCTGTCGCCCAGACTGGAGTGCAGTGGCCGCTCCCGGCCACTCCAGCCTCAACCTGCTGGGCTCAGGCAATCCTTCCACCTCAGCCTTCCAAGTAGCTGGAACTACAGGCGCGCGCTACAATGCCTGGCTAACTTTTTGATTTATTGTAGAGATGAGGTCTCGCCAAGTTGCCCAGGCGGGTCTCGAATCCGCGGGCTCAGGCAATCTACTCACCTCAGCCTCCCCAGGCGAGGGATTACAGGCTGAGCCACCGAGCCAGCGAAAGTCTTCCTTAATAACACGTGCAGGCACATCCACACATTTGTAGTCACAAGCATGTTCCCTGCCTCCTTCCCTTCCCCAAGACCTCCAAGGGTCACCCTCGGGCTGCCTCTGAGGATGCATGTCCTGTGCCACCACTAGGGAATGTGGGGAACTCACTTGGGAGGGGTGAGCCTTGTGTCTGGGGACCTGGAGCCAGAGGGTTGGTGGTCTGAGGCCTTCTCATCCCTGAGAGTGCTGTGCTGCTCCAGAGAGTCTGGGAAAGGGTGGGGCAAGGAGCACCCTTGTCACGCAAAGATGAGATGAGGCTGGGGGCCCTCCCTGAAGGAAGGCGCATATCCGAATGGCCTCCAGTCCCTCTGTGCTGCCACCAGCCAAGCCTTCTCTCCCTCCCCACCCCCTCCTCACACACACACCAGGTCAGAGCTGATACTGAACAAAGCATCGCTGCAGGGGTACAGGTTGTTTTACATATGATTTGAATATTGTTTCTTTCAAGTCAAAATAGCACAGCAAGCCCCTCCCCACCCAGGCCTCTCTCCTTAGCTGTCATTTGTTCCCTGGAAGGGCCTCCAGCCCCTGCTATATCCAGTCAGCCCAGGTAGCCTAGCCTGGAAAAGATGTGGAGCTGGTTGATGCCCAAGGCTTGCCTGCACTCAGTGGTATTAACGGTGCGGCCCCCTCTCTTCTGTTCACAGATCCTCGATGTGAATCAATCCCATGATGCAACATGCCTCCCCAGCCCCAGCTCTGACGATGATGGCCACGCAGAATGTCCCTCCCCCACCCTACCAGGACAGCCCACAGGTGAGTGTGCCAGGGGCCGCTGCTTCAAATGCAGGTCAAGGAGGAATGGAGGGAGGGAGTGTGGTAGCCTGCAGAACTCCAGCTCAGGCTGGGACTTTCCAGGGACCCGGGCCAACAGGCAGAGCCTGGCCTCCCACAACTGTATCCAGGCAGCACTCTGGGCTCTTCTCCTGTCGGGCCTGGGGAGGCAGAGTCTTGCAAACACAGATCCCGAGGGGAGTCACTGCATTCAACCAAATACCAGGTTCAGACCCTACTTAGCTAATTCTGTCCCTGCAACTAGGACCACAAGCTACAGTAGTGATCATAGTCCTATCAACCCCCAACCCCACAGACATCAGATAAGTGCTGCTGAAGGCCTTTGTCATGCCTGGGGCAAAAACCACAGCTGGGGAGACCCAGGTACAAAGTGTAAGTAGAATCTGCCTTTGAAAAACTTCCTACTTAGAGGCTCCCAAGTGCCAGATCCCCCAATTCTCAGGTCACTTGGGCCCTTTTGTCTAGAGCCCTGCCTGCCTATAAAAAGTGTCTCTGTGCTCTTCAGGACTCTGCTCAGCCTCTGCGTAGAAAAAAGCTAGAATTCTTTCCCTGTGCCTCCAACCCCTCTCCTCTGGTACCCAGCTTTCACCCCTCAGCTCAGACACAGCAGCCCCATGAGTTCTTCTGAGACCCCCCCACCCACTGGCTGCCGCTCTGGCAGCAGGCACCAGTGCCCTCTCTCCAGCATCTTCTCACTGTCTACACATCGGCTCCTCTCCTGCTTCTGAAAGCCTGGCCCAGCTTTTATAGGTTGCCTTCCTGCAGTGCTCAAGACCAACCTCTTCTCATCAGTGCCTCCCCGTATGCCTCCCATATGCCCTCGGTTCTTTTGAGACTGAGTTATGCGACTGTGCTTTCATGGAAGGCTCCGTCCTCTGACCTTTCCCTTTACTCTCTCCTGTTTTCTCTACCCTGGTTTCTCCAGTCACAATGAATTCAATAATTATTTATTGCACATCTGTGATGTGAAACGCACCCAGCAACATCATCCATTCACTCACGCATCCCCTGTGCCGCGAGTGCCTGCTGCGTGCCGTGTGCCGAGCCATCGTTCTCACTGCTCCAGCAGTCATTCTCTGCCCTCCCCTGTCATCCCTCACTCACTGGCATTTCAAACACAGCTACTCTCGTGGACCACACGGAAGATCTGTGCAGCATGAAAGGGGTATTAAGATGAAGACCCCGGGTGGGTAGACTGCTCACATTAGGTCCTGTAGCCCTGTCACACCCAGCCCAGTGTAAACGTGTTGTAGCTACTCTATACATCTTTGTTATCTTGTCAGATGATGTGGGACCATTTGACCACCTTTGACTCCTCTCCCCCTGAAAGTCCAAAAGCCCTGGTCATTAACCGATCTCTAAGCACGTGTCCTCTGGTCCACAGCCCTGCTCCCACGTGTCAACCTCTTGTTTCTTTCCCAGCTCTCCCAGCCTAACCTTATGTCCAGCGAGCCCTCAGCCCACGCCAGTAGCTTTCCACGAATGGCCGCAGGGTTGGACTTGGCATTGAAATAGCTCCTCTGTTCAAAAGCTTCCAGACATCCAATACAATGTCAGGCCTCTTCCTTCTACAGTTCCAGATCCCAGAGATGAAGCTCAAGTGAAGCTGCCACTGATGGGGCCTTCTGCCTCCCAAGAAAAAGTGAAAAAGAGAAGGGGCAGCTAAAGGCCATAATGGGGAAGACCACCCTTCCTCAGTAGAAGCAGACCCATTCTCTTATCTGCTCAGCCAGTGTTGGGGACCCCTCAGGGAATTGATTAAGAGGCAGAAACTCAGCCCCACTTCTTTTGTAACTGGATACTCTCTCCAGGTTCCTTGGTTGGAATGGGGAACAGAGATGGGGGCCCTCCTTGTATTTAGCAGGTGGTGGGTGCCAAGGCCCACACCCCCAGCCCCAAGGCTCAAGGATAGACCAGGGCAGGACCGAGAGCTCAGAGAATACTGCATTGGCGTTGCTGGCAGTGGCTGCTTCCCTCCTGCCCCTCCCCATTTTGCTTGCCTGGGCAGCTGGGAGAAGTTTTGGCTTGGTGGGGATTAGCAAGAGAGCTGCAGCAAGGGCCTGTGTTGTCCAAGACTGCTGATCCAGGAGCCTAATTTAATTATCAACATACAGCTGGATTAAGAAATCCCAGCTGCTGAGGGGGGTGATGGAGGTGGGGCTGCAGCCCTAAGACTCCCAACCCCTCGGAAGTTCCCCCTGAGCTACTCTAGAATTTGGGGGGAAGAAGGGAGGTTCCAGTTCTCCATCGAAGATCCCAGAGCAGAAGCTACATGTAGGGCTGTCCCAAGGTGCTCCTTTAGGAGGATCTGCCGGAACTTCGCCATTGAAAATATTCACATTTACAGCAAAGGAATAATTTGCCCTGGGGAAGCCATCATCTACTTGTAACCCCCAGAGATCCAGACAGGAAGCCTCAGTGTTTATGGTGAAGTGACAAAGCCAAGGTCTTAGGGTCTTTATGGCTTCACTAAGCAATTGGGCTAAATGGCCATTGGACTTCCCAAGCTGAGTTGGTTTCCAAGGAAACCAATTAGAATGGAGGGCTAAGGGAGGGGAGTCAGGGGCAGGGATGGAGTGGGAAGGACAGAGGGGGTGGGTGAGGTCCCTGGAGCAAAGGCTCTGACTCATGCAGAAAAGGCTGTTCTTTCCAAAATGTGCTGGCCTCTGAGGCTAATTGGCTTTGGGAGCTCTTCTGCCCACTTTAGGAGTTCTAGAAGAGACTCCCTCATAGAAATGACTCTTCCACATGAGGTCGGCTGCTGGGACTTTCTACTGGGGAATTTATGAGGTCTTCCCGCCTTCTTCCCCTTGTGCTTTCAAGAGGCTGACCCCAGCTTCTCAGGGGAAGCCCTGCTGCACATCCCCCAATGCTCATTATCCTGGAGAACCAGCTCTTTGATACTCTATGTCTTCAGAAAAACAGGGCCTGATGGGATCATGGGTCAGAAACCCTGGGGAACTGCGTCCTAAATAGGGTCCTCAGGAAACAAGGTCTACTCCCTCCTGAACCCTTTAGATCTAATCTCTTTACTTTTGGACCCTGTATGACTTGTTTCCTCAAGGCCCAGACAGTTGAGCCCATCTCTCCATCACCTCCTCAGAAACCCAGTTTCTTCTACAGGCAACAAATGGACAGACAGTCTCTGATATGAAGTCCCCAAAATGAAAAAGGAAGCGAGAAGCAGAGCCCTCCCTCTGAGACCCATGCAGTCGTTTTAATAACGTTCCCGTTGTGCTAAGGGCTAGCAATACCGAACATAATCTATTCAAATGCACAGGAGGATCTCACTTTGGAAAATTAGGAATCTGCATTAAAAAATTCCCAAGCCCCGGACCTTCTTTATAATAAATTAGAATTTTTTTCAAGGCAAGTTCTTAACTTGGCAATTTCATTTTTGAAGTTTGGGGAATAAAGTTATTAAAATGAGGGAGGCTTTTTTTTCCTTCCCATTCTAGTAGTGAAGCATTAACAGTTATGGCTCCATGCTATTTGGACACAAGCCAAGTGATATGACTGCTAAGTGGCTTCTAGCCTCCCAGTTCTGTTTCAGCCCATCCTGGGCAGACTCTGTGATTACTCGTAAGGACGTCACTCTGTGTTTAATGTGCATTGAAGACTGACTGTATGTTTAGAAAGTGCAAAAGCAACAACCCAGTGGAACCCTCCCTGTGGCCTACTTCCTCCTTCCAGTGGCTTCCTGTTAAATTCTGCCAAAGTAGCAGTGCCCTCTACTGTCCACCTACAGTACCTTGATTCCAGCATGCTGTAGCTGAGTCTTTGATACAGACTGTCAAATATTGCCCCGAAGAGGTATGGGCAAGTTACCAGAATGGTAGAAATTCTGTGATGATTGTTGAATGACAACATTATCTCCAGGGAGACCTTGATATGAACACGGTCCTCATTTCAATACATTGTGACAGTTCCAACATCACTCCTCTTCTGTTTTTCTGCATCTCTGCCACAGTGGGCCTGGCCATCTGTCACCTGGACTCTCACAGACTCCTCCTTCCACTGCCCCAGCACCTCTGCTGACCCTAAGATCAGCTGACTCTACTATTGCTGTCCTCTCCTGCACCCCAGCAAGGATCACTCCAACTTCCTTTCCAGAATTTTCTTGGTAACACACAACCACCCTGTCACTCCTTCTAGGCAAATGCCTTGCATTCATGTACTCTGTCCCCACTTCAGAAATGTCCTTCAAGTCCTCCTGTAACACCCATATGCAACGGCACCCACGAGGCAAAGTTCTCTCTTCTGCAGTTTGGTCAGCAACTCCAGAAAGCCGTCTGGATTCACCAGCGAAGGCAACAGCTTCTCCACCCTCACCTTCCCACACAAACCAAACTCACTGTCAGCATCCCCTCCCCACTCCTCCTCAAACACAGACACATACCTACTGTTCCACAAATATCTTTGCCCTTGACTTATAGGCAAGACAAATATTTTATCTGGTCTATTTGAGTATGTATTCAATGTTTAGTATGCTTCTGTCTGCATGTCCTCAGCATGTCGGCTGCATGAGCATTTGACTAGAAAGCAGAAATCCTAGTGAACTCTTGCCTGACCCACTAGGCATATCCCGTGTGGATGTGGGCACTCAATTGATAGTTTAGGAACAAACGGATGGGTGGGCAGCTAGGTGCTTTCATAGCATGTCTTGGTGATGGATGATATTTAAAAGGCTTTGGCAGTTCATCAAGGATGCAGCCTCATTTTTGACCCAAGAGAAGCAAGATAGGCAAAGTCAGAACTTATAGTTGAGGACCAGTGTGGGAAGCTGACTTCAGAAGGAAGTTAGGCATTTATTTGCTTGAGTTGGTTTGGCAAAAGCTGCATCCTTCTGTCCCCCTTCATCCTCCAGCAACCCTAGGGGTAAGGAGAATGGTGTCCAGGACCCCAGCACACTGCGCTTGGAGATCTGGAGCCAAGACTATACTGTCTCACTGACCACTTAAGAGGAAGACTAAGGCTGAGAATGACTACATTGGGGAAATCCAGACTGGTCCCTTGTCCCTCTTACCACCTTCTTTCCCTCCCCATCCTAGCACCATTCCCACTCCAGTCCGGGCTAGGGGAGACAGACATCCTGGGGGAGCTGGATGGGCTTTGATCAGTCATTAGGATCCCCATGCTGGTTTCATTAACTGGAGGCAGAAGGGGGTGGCTGGGGCCCCTGGCTGTGAATGGCCTCCGTCCAGGCCATGCAGCTGTGACAGGCAGAAGCGGGTTCAGATGTTTTCACACTTGCTTTACATTCCTCTCATCTCTTTAAGGGCTGGAGCCCCCTGCCTTGCAGGGCCCTCTGCTCAGCTGCCTGTGAAACACATTTGCTTTGCAGCAATAGAGTTAATTCAGCAGCTTTGAAAGTTCCCCTAAGCCTTTTCTGTGGCTGTGATTGACGGCTCCCTCTGCCCCTGGGGGCAACACCCCAGGGACTATATGGGGGACCCACCTTCCCTTGCTTTGACTCATCAAAACAGACTCTTCTTTTCCTTTTTTCTTCTCTCTGGGCCTTTCTTCTCTTTGTGCACAGTGACCTCTCTCTCTGCCTGCTTGGGCCACCCATGTCTTTAAACTGGACATATTCCTGAACTCCAACTCACTCAAGACCCAGATTCTTCGTTGTGTAAAAGGCACAAACACCCTCCAGGTCCAACCATGAGGCCTTTATGCCTAAGCCCCATGGAAGAGTGGGCTGGCAGCATTACTTTAAAGCTTGTGGAGAAGCACTTTAATGGCCTGGTCTAGATTTTTTTATCTTATGAATTACTACCTTAATTCTGATATTTGCCAAAAACACAGAGATTTTATCATCTACCTCCTTGTCCCCAAGCAGGATGAGTGCACTAAACAGCTACAAAAATAGTTAATGGCCTGAGGATACAAAGCCTAAAATAAATCAGGGGACAGGTGATCTAAGCCCGAAGCGGGTCTGAGGAGCACTTTCCACACTCTGCCTCCCCTTCCTGTGCAATTGGCCTTCAAGGAGCTCGGGTGACTGTGTGGCCCAGCAGGAGGGACGTGGGTGAGTTAGGGGCCCCTGGGTGTTTGTTGTCCTTGGAGTTTGTAGTCTGGAGAGGGAGAGTTGGGTGATTCAATCTAGTCGAAATTCAGGAATCTTAGACCTTGCGTCAGCTCCGCTGCTGATGAATTATACAAATTTAGGCAAATAACTTCGGTACTGTTTCATTCACTCACTCATCCATTCAATAAATATTGAGTGCTTTCTGTAGGTCTTGCAAATTTTGTGCTATGTGCTGAGGGTGCAAAATTAACAAGGCTCCTCCCCTAATGGAGCTTATCGTCCATTTTTGGCCTCAATTTCTGCATTGGTAAAATGGGAATAACTTCTGCCCTATCTGCCCTGCAGATTGTTGAGATTGTGGGTAGAAAAAGCAGAGTGGTGTTTCTTGGCCTCTTTTCACCCACACCCATGACTTGACTCTTTGCTCTGTCTGCACATCTCCGGCAGACCATTTTGGACTGAACCTTAGTTATTTTTTTATTAGGAACACATAGGTATATCACATATGTTTCCAGCTATAA
Organism: Tarsius wallacei; assembly: GCA_963574415.1. Taxonomy (NCBI): domain Eukaryota; kingdom Metazoa; phylum Chordata; class Mammalia; order Primates; family Tarsiidae; genus Tarsius; species Tarsius wallacei. The sequence continues at coordinate 1,727 of CAUYQG010176336.1, read as the reverse complement.
ACACCCCCTTACACACTCACATACATAGAGGCATGTACACACTGAGATTCTCAAGAGCCCATTGGAAATCCCTGGCCTGGGACTACTACAAAAATGAGGGGTCATCCAGAGCTGGGTGGGAAGGGTGGGGAGCCGTCAGTTCCCGGGGAACTGCACAAAGCTGAGAGGTCAAGGCCATGGCTTCAAGTCCACAGCTTTCCCCTTATTAGCCTCCTGTCAGTAACACCCCAGGAGATGCAGTTAGGGACAGCGAACATTTTATGAGCTCCATTTTGTAAACCACTGCCTACAAACCCCTTTAAAATTAATTAAATCCCCCATTGTACACCACCAAGTAACTCTTCTGTGGGCTGTTCTATCTGGTTGGTACAAAATCAGAGCTGGGGGGCGCGTGGAGCTAGGCCCACTGTCCCAGGATCCTCTAAGAGCTACATTGGGCAGCACTGGCTCTGCTGCTCATCCTTCCTCTCCTTGAGCTAACTAGGTTGGGGGTTATTTTGAGGAGACTTATTTGGCCTCTCCCCCTTTGGGGCTCCCTGAGCCCCTTAACACATCCCTCAATCATTCCCTCCTTTGGTCCATCATTCAATCATTTAACAAACACACTGGGTGCCTACCATGATCCAGGCACAGGAGCTGGGAAACCAACCTCATGGAGACAGACAGGTAAAGGGTCCCAGCATATTGCAGGTATTGAGGTTTGAAGTATACACAGATGAGGCAGGGGTCGAGTCAACCTGGGACTAGAGGTGTGTAGGGAAGCAGAAAAGGCTTCTTGAGAGAGTTGAGGCTGCAGCTGGTCAGGATGGAGGCAGGGAGGGGAAATGAGGACACTTCCTGCTGAGGCGGCTGTGGGAGCAAAGGCATGAAGATGTAAACCATTGGGCATGTTCGAGCAACTCCATAAAGTAGATCTGACCGGGTGCAGGGTGAGGGGAGGAATGCTGTGCAGAAAACAAGGCTGAGGGTTGGGGGGTCAGTGAGCAGCAGGCCTGGAGCTCTCATGTCCCCACCCCACCCCCCAACATGGACCATGCCCTGTGCTGTCTCCCACCTGTTCAGACCAAACCTGATGTTTACCAAATGACTTCAAGCCCTGACCTCGTCCCAGGTCCTTGGCCTCTCTGCTGGTTGCCAGGAAACTGATCCTGTACCAAGCTTGCCCTTGCACTGGAGGAAGTGCCAACTCCCTGGAAGCCCAGCCCAGTGGCCTGGAGCCTTAGCGGCCCCTAGTGGGCCAAGCCTGGGCAACCCCTGGGGGTTCCTGCAGTTCCTGGGGGCTGGTCAGTTCCCGCTGTGCCCATGTCAGGTGGAGGCTCAGAAGAGGGGTGTCCTCTCAGGAGGAGTATCTGTGCTGAGAAGGTACAGGCTTAAGTTGTCCATGGTTTGCTTGTAGGAAGGGACCCTGAAGGAGGTATGTGGGTGTAACAGTCACAAAGAGCAAGACTATGTTGGGGGAGGGTGCATTGGGTGACATGGGAGGTGTGAGCACTGGAGCCTCTGAGGTGGGGTATGGTTAGCCGTAGGATTTGGATATGGATTCAGAGAAAACTAACAAAAGGAAGTATTAAAATGCTTAGAAGCTGGGCTCGGTGGCTCAGCCTGTAATCCCGCGCTTTGGGAGGCTGAGGTGAGTGGATTGCCTGAGCCCGTGGGTTCGAGACCCGCCTGGGCAACTTGGTGAGACCTCATCTCTACAATAAATCAAAAATCAGCCGGGTGTGGTA
>CAUYQG010176334.1:0-24170 GCA_963574415.1 Tarsius wallacei | reverse complement strand
TATTGTTGTCACTTATCATCAGTGTTTATTTTGTCTAAATGGATCAAAGACCTAAGTGTAAAACCTCAAACTATAAGAATCCTAGAGAAAAAACGTAGGAAATATCTTTACAGAAATTGGAATAGGTAACCAATTCCTGATTGATACCCTAAAAGCCCATGCCGTAAGAAATAAGATAGACAAGCGGGACCTCATCAAACTGAAATGCTTCTGAAAAGTGAAGAAAGATTTTCTTTCAATGCAAAAGAACTTTATAGCAGTAGGAACTCTCTCACCTGCTCCAGGTGCTTTAGAGAGAATTCCCATCCCAAGAGGAAGGCAAAATGATCTCCAAAATGCCTTCCAATGTGGAATTCTATCTATAATTCCACTAAACAAATTCCCTGGCAAATAACTGATATATAGGAAATACTGGGACCCTTCCTTTGAGGAACTCTATGTGAATGCAGAGTTGTGCTAAAAGTAAAAAAAAAAAAAAAAAAAAAAAAAAGCTGCTGTTTGGTTTCAGACACTGCCTTCTCTAATAGGGCCACAATAGAATTTTCCCGAATTTTGAGACATTTATTTTTTATAAAACTCTTTGGATATGAAATATATAAGCCAAGCAGAAATGTGTTTTACAACTTATTTTAGTGAAAGAATCAAAGTAGATTAAATTGCATGTCAGATAGAATCAAGAGCCCTTTACTGTCCCTGCCTTGAGGAATGTCCTATCTCTGATTAAAATGCCTTTGGAAAATTAAACTAGCCCAGGAATATAAACTATTCAGTGCTTGCTGACTTTGGGTGATGCGATTAATATTACCAGTGGACATCTATTAGGTACCTCTTACATGGTCTATAGGCTTCACTCCTCTCACATATTGCTGCCACATCCTGTGAGGTGAGGAGTGCTATTGCCCCTATTCTGAAGATGCAGACACTGAGGCTCAGATACCTCAAGTCTATTTGACACTGTAGTCTATGTTCTTAATCACTGAGTACACTGTCTCCGAATGGAGAACTTAGGATGTCACTGTAAGAATTTCAATTCTGGGAGTGGTTTTGATTACACAGTAGAAGGCAGTGGGCAGATAGGTGCTTCTTCCCTTCTTTGGGGGAGCAGGACAGCAGGCTAGGGTGATAGTAAGAAGGAGGAGGCAGGAAGAGAACTAGTTGGAGGAGGCCTTTGAAGTCGGCTTCCTTATCTTCAAACAAAATAAGGAACACACTGTCTTCTGGCCAAAAGCATGCACTGTATGTATAGTTTTAATAGTGAAAAATGTCAGTCAAAAGGCCCTTGGCCTGGTGGTTTTTAATGGAAATGCAAACATTTTCTGAGCTAGAGAGGTATAGTCTTTCAGCTTAAACAATCATAATCAGCAGTTAAATAATCTAAATGCTTGTGAATCATAGAGTTTAAATAATTCCAAGCACCATACTTTACGTTATCTCTATCCTCCAGCAGCCACATGGGGGCTAGGGAAGGTCACCCTTAAAAAAAAAAAAAAAAAAAAGAAAGGAAATGTTTGGGCCTTCTGGCCTCCTAAAACATGGCAAGTCAAAAAGGGCAGGCACTAGAGGCCCTTTTTCTTCCAATCCAAGAGTAACATCATGTTGGAAGAATTCTGAGAAGTACCTGACCTAGTGCTGTGGGAGGCATTGCCAGATTTAACCCCATAGGGCAAGAGATGGGGCAGAAAGTACAGCAGATTTATATATCAAGTCCTGTAACAAGAATTACTTGGTGCAGTGAGCAGAGTTCATAGCCTGAATCTGCCAGGTGTAACTGGAGAGCCTAGGCATACCTGACCTCATGTCTCCATTTGTGAACAGAGCTCTCGACTAGATGACCATGTTAACATTCAATGATTCTCTCAAGCCTTAGCTCCCAATTGGGGGTGATTTTGCGTACCTTCCTCCCCTCACTGGGGGAAAATTTGGCAAGGTCGGGGAGACATTGTCAGTTGTCCCAAGTGGAAGAGGGGTGCCACTGGCATCTAGTGGGTAGAGGCCAGGGATTCTGCTAAACATCCTACAACATACAGGACAGTCCCCAACAAGAAGTTATCCAGCCCCAAATGCCAGTGGTACCAAGATTGAGAGACCCATAACTGGCCTCATTTTTTCGACTGGTGTTTCTTAAACTAGAGAAGAAGAAAAAAGCTTTGAAGGGTTTCATCTCTGATTTAACCTGACTTATTTTTAAAGGAGACTCACACAGGATTTTTTTCCCCATACTCAGCATCATGATCTGGTCCCAGAGGGTATGGTGGCCTGGGTATTTCCCATTTTGTGTAGATGACTTTGGCCTCTTGACTCTGGCTTTCTTTCTTGGGACTAAGGAGCAGCTTACCGTGTAGCTCTTCAATAGAATTGTCACAGGTCTCAGATCCAAATCCTCAGGGGACTGAGCTCCTTATGAGATATAAACCCTGGCTGGGATCCAAAAGACCTGTTCCATCAATGCCTGCTGCTTGACAGACAACACGATCCTGTCTAGCTCCGGTATTTCACCACTTTTTTAGCCGAGGTACTCTCTGGTCCTCAGTTTACCCAGCTATAAACGAAGGGTGTGAAATTGGACAGTCCTCAGGGTTGTGAATTGATGCATGTTAGAGCACCCTTTTACTCTCTTTCTACTTTTGTCTCTCCCTTGCATTTACTTCTTCCTTCATGACACTCCTCTGGGTAGCCAAGTCTTTTTCCAGGGAAACATTTCTTGCAATAGTCATTTAGAGCTGAACGGATAGAAGAAAACTGAGAACACTGGAGAGTGGACAGTGTATGCCAGAGTAGGGCCTGAGGGCATCCAAGGGAAACAGCTCCCTCAGCTGTGAAGGACAGGACTTGGGCACATCCCAAGCTTGTAGGGTTTCTTTGCCTCCCTGTAATATTTTCTTTGCATTGGTAAAATCTAGTCCAAATATTATCAAGGGGAGCCTCAACCTTAAGGAAGCAGAGGGTAAACATCAAGATCTGTGTCCTCATTGGAAGGAGATCTCACAAAAGGCTCCAAGTCAATGAAGACTTAGAAGACTTTAGCGGAGGAAGAGCATGGAGGTGGGGAAGGCTTTGAATATTCTTGGGTTTCGGTAATTATTTCATAAACATTTGTGGAAGAAATGAATGCAGGTGGAAAGTCTACTTTGCCTCTTGCTGGCTGCCTCGTCCTCCTTTCCCCCGTTCTTATCCACTCCCCTTTTTCTCTTCCACCCCATCTTCATTTCCTCTTTCTTCTTCTTCCTCTTTTCCTCCCCCGCCCCCCCATTTCTCATCTTCCTCTTTCCTCTTCATCTTTCCTCCCTTCTTTCCTACCTCCATTCTGGTACTACAGAGTGCAGGGTTTCAAAATGTTTTCTGAAGTTTCTCATCATAATGGTTGTCTTGCCAGATTCTAATTTTTACTATTGGATAGAAGGCAGGCCAAACACATGGGGGGAGCGGGGAAGAGAGAGAGAGAGAAAGCATGAGCGAGTGTGTGTGTGTGTGTGTGTGTGTGTGTGTGTGTGTGTGTGTGTGTGAGAGAGAGAGAGAGAGAGAGAGAATAGAAGAGGGCTGGCTCTGGCAATTTTGCCTGAAGAATGAGATGTGTTAAGGGGGGACCACTCAGTTCTTCGGGAGCAAAGTAACAGAGAACTATAGCTTGAAGCCCAGCTGCCAGTCAAGTGGTACAAGTCCTTTGTTTTCCAGTCTTAGAATTTGGAAACCAACAGATTGTGAAAATCAAAATGCTGTCTTTGACTTGATCTTTGGTTTAAGTCACTATCCCTGGGATCTTAATTAGAACCTGCAGGAAGCTGAGGCCAACTTTGAGAATCTGTAATTCCTTCACTCCCGATGCTTCCCTTACTTGAAGAGTTTTGCAGAGTGCGGTGCAGCTAGGACCAGCATACAGTTATGACAACAGTTCACTTGCTGTCTTTCTGCTCTATTTTGAAATTGGTGTTTGTGTATTCACTTCTCTGAACCCTGAGCTTGGAGTTTCTTTTTCTCTCCTGGCTCTGCCTCTGGAAACTTTCTAGGGAAAATGTTCTTTTCAATGTGTTTCCAAGGCTCCTGTCGATTAAGGCTTTATTGTAAGGCAGTATGTGATTGGGTAGGCCAGTGGTATTCTCTGTTCTTTCTACCCTCCATCTTTCTCTGGGAAGCTGACTCCTGTGAGCTGCATCACTGAGGTTCCCTTGCTGGCTGACCCCTGGTTGAGTCTTGGAATGGTAAGAGGCACTTCTGGAGGCGGGAGGGTGGGAGGTGAAAAAGCCCAGAGAATTTCTTTCCTGTTCCCTCCTTTCTTTGGGGCTATGTCTCTGGCAGTAGCAGCTTCTGTCTGTGACTACAGTTCCCTCTCAGTAGATGGCTCCAGCTGTCACTGGGATTAACTCACTACTCCTTTTGCCCCTACAGCCTGACACATAGTGATGGTTGCCCAGTGTTGCTACTTTCTGGATGCCTCAACATCTTGTTTGTTTCATTAACCCTGCCCACCCCTCATTCTGTAGCCCCTTCATTGAAGTCTCCTCATTAGAACCATCTGTGGTAAATTCTGTTTCCTTCAGGACCCAGACCGGTACAGTGGGGGAAGGCCATGGTGCTGTGGTCAGATACGTAATATTTGTTAGAATGATTTAAGAATGTGTTGCTATAAAATGTTTACATTTCCCATATTAAGTAATTTTGGAAAAAGAAGCTGACTGCTTGATACTAGAGTCAAAACACTAAAACAAAACCACCATTCTGTGGTTTTGTATAAAGGAGTAGCTTTCAAATGACCCTTCAACATGAATGACTGCTGCTGCCCCAACATTAGAAAGATGTGGGACTGAGGTTCCCAGAGTCAGCGTCAGTCTTGGAATGAGTGAAAACAGCCCCATGCTCCTGCCATGTACAACAAAAAATCTCCCCCTTATTCTTCAGGCTAGGAAAAGTTGGTTTGACTGAAAGGAAGTTTCTTGAGATGGAAGCAAAAAGAGCATTCTAGTGGTCCCTGGTCAGAGCACAAGCCATCTGCCTCCAAGCCATGGGTAGCATTCTTTCATCCAAGCTCAGGGCATTTTTGGTTTCCCTATAGCTGAAGGCAGTTGCAGCTTTTTGTAGCAACTAAAAGGTCCAAGCAAGATAAGCACTGCTTCTCATTGATTCAGTCATTTGTTTAGTCACTGACTCATTTATAAAACAAATTATGCTGGACAGTTAGTTATTTCTTAAGAGAATGAATAAGTATTTATTGAGTACTAGTTGGCAACCTAATGTCCAAAGGAATAGACCTCTGAATGCTGAATCACAGCTGGGATAAGTATGCAAAAAGGAGCAGTCCATAGAGCTGTATAAGTATCCTGAAGGTGCTCTGAGGATGTGACTGTGGCCTTCATGTGTGAAGTGAGTGGAAGTTCATTAGGCGAAGGAGTGGGAATAGTTGGGGTGCAGGGAGTACATTCCAAGAGAGGACTTGCCTGTGCAAAGGCCCTGAGGCAGAGGGACTAACCTGCCTTCCATTAGCTCATTGGAGGCCTGTGTATGGCCAGAGCACAAAGAACAAGAGGAGAAAAGAGGTTGAGGCTTGAGAGGTTGGTGGAGGCCAGGCCTCCCAGGGCCTTGGGGCCATGGTCAGATTATTGACTTTTATCCTAAGAAAAATAGGAACTCATTGAATGGAAATGTGATGATTGGATTATGCTTTGGAAACAATAAAAAGCAACTATAGTGTACTTACCGTATGCTAGGTACTTTTAAAGAGCGTTATATACGTGGTCTGACAAGTTTGCTAACTTGCCATGGTGTGCTTACATTGGCAGCACTGTACAAACAACTTGGTAAGGTTTCATAACCTTGGTATATCAGTGTCTTACAGCTGTGTTCATGTCGATGTATGATGGTGTCTTGCTGAGTGGTGCTCATTATCGTTGTTGCATGTTTTTGTGTGCCATTGGGAGAATGTTGGAGTTTGAATTAGAGCAATGAATAAACATTACATTTCCTGATAAACTTGGCAACAGTGGGAGTGAAACCAGGGACATGTTAGTCCAAGTTTATGGGGATAATACTATGAAGAAAATAGCCATGTACAGATGTATTAAACATTTTTCTGAGGGGAGAGAAAGCTTCACTGATGAAGAGAGGGCAGGATGGCCAGTAATGAGCAGACCTAATGAAAACATCGCAAAAATGTGTTGTATTGTCTGTGAAAATTGTCAGCTGACTGTGAGAAGCATTGCAGACCAAATAAACAAAGAAAAGAAATACTGGCCAGGCATGGTGGCTCACGCCTATAATCCCAGCACTTTGGGAGGCTGAGGTGAGAGGATTGCCTGAGCCCATGGGTTTGAGACCAGCCCGGGCAACTTGGTGAGACCTCATCTCTACAATAAATGAAAACATTAGCCAGGCGTGGTGGCACATACCTGTAGTTACAGATACTTGGAAGGCTGAGGTGGAAGGATCACCTGAACCCAGCAGGTCAAGGCTGCAATGGCCATGAATGTGCCACTGCACTCCAGCCTGGGTGACAGAGTGAAACTCCAACTCAAACAAACAAACAACAACAACAAAAACAAAAAATAAAAGAAATACTGAAAGGAAGACATTTTGGTGACCTTCTGTACATCTAGGGTAACATGATGACTGCTCTGATGGCCATTCCAGAAAAAGAGTTCCAAAGTTGCTTTGATTGGAGGACTAGGCATTGGCATCAGTGTATAGCTTCCCAAGGGGAGTACTTTGAAGGTGACTATAGTAATATTCAGCAATGAGGTATGTAGCACTTTTTCTAGGATGAGTTTGCAAACTTAATTGTCACACCTCATATGTCAACTCATTTCATCTTCACAACAGCCTTCCAAGATAAGTACTGTTATCATCTTCATTTACATTTAGGAAAACAGGGGTGCAGAGTGATTAAATAACTAGTCCTAGGTCATAGGGTGAAGGTGGGATTTAAACCTCTCAGGATTGTCACATAGTCTGGCCATGTGCTGGACTGCTCTACTACACTGCCTCTGGCTTTTGAGAGGAGAATGGATTTGGATGTGGGCACATTAGAAGGATGCCCCTTTCTTTTTCTTCTTCCTGTCAGCTTTGCCTTGGCTTCCCTGAGCATTTTCATTCTTCCAGGCACATGGGCTGGAATTGTTGTGGCAACTCTTGATCTACTCCAAGGTTTCTTGATACAGCCCAGTTGACACTGAGCTGGATAATTCTATATTGTGGGAAGACTGTCCTGTGTTAGTAGCATCCTTGGCCACTGTTCATTAGATGACAGTATCAATTCCCCTTTCCCAGTTGTGACAATTAAAAATGACTCTCGACATTGTCAGAAGTCTGCAAGAGGACAAAGTCTACCCTGGTTGAGAACAGCTGGTCTAGTCCTAGTCTATGTATGTTTGTAGTTTCTCACCTTGGAGAAGCTCTTTCCTGGAATACCATGGACCTTGAGCCAGTGTGTTGGTGGCACTAGTAGAATTTTAACATTCTCATGCCCAGCACCTCTGGAGGCGGATGGGCCCAGACCAGGTAGATTCCAAAAGCTTTTCCACTATTCAACAATGTCATCTCTCCAGCAGTCTTTGGTGAGACAGTCTAGACACATAGCCATCACTCAGAGCCATTTTCTTTTTTCTGGGACATAAACTTTTCACTTCTATGCAACTGATTCCAACATTAACTTTTGTCCAGGCATTACCTGCATCTTGTTTCTGAAGAACTATTTCCTAAACAACTCCAAAGCTTTCCTTTGCAATTTTCATTTGTTTAGATGACCTTTCTTAGAAAGCCCACTTAGAAAGTTGAATTTATCAAATGCCTATATTTAGAGAAGAACATTTTAAATAAATTTGGCCAGTTGACAATTCCCTACTAAGTCATTATTTTTTTAGAAAGTGCCACGAGACACCTGTCCTTTCTTGTGGCATTCATGCAGATATCTAGAGGGAAACACACAAGCCCTGAATAAGGCATGACTGTGAGTCTGTTATTGATAAGTGGTGTTTCTCTTCCTCCAAAGGCCTCTGTGGAATGAGTGGCATCTTCCATTAAGAATCATCTCTTTCCTAATTGAGTTTGGGTAAATTAATGTTATTTTTTTTAAATGTCAGTTAAATTCAGAAGTAAAATGAACCCCCACATATACTTCAGCCAACTTCAGTAATTATTCAATTAATTTCTGTTTCCTTTCTATCCTCTACTTCCTCACTTTACCTCTAGATAATTTTGAAGAAAATCTCAGACATTAAATCATTGCATTCATGAATATTTCAATGTAAACATTATGTTGTCAGGTAAATATTTTGATACTAAATTACAAACTCTTTAATAATTCTAATGAAGAATAGTCCTAATGAAGGTCCTTCCCCATAAAGGCTAAACCGCTCTGGAGTTCAGATTTTAATTTTTTTTTTTTTTTTTTTTTGAGTTGGAGTCTCACTCTGTCACCCAGGCTAGAGGGCAGTGGCACGCTCCCAGCCACCACAGCCTCGACCTGCTGGACTCCTGCAATCCTTCTGCCTCAGTCTTCCAAGTAGCCGGAACTATAGGCGCTTGCTACCACGCCTAGTCAATTTTTTATTTATTGTAGAGATGAGGTCTCGCCAAGTTGCCCTGGTGGGTCTCAAACCTGTGGGCTCAGTCAGTCCTCTCACCTTGGCCTCCCAAAGTGCTGGGATTACAGGCTGAGCCACTGAGCTCGGTCAGATTTTAATTTTTTTTAATGTTTCTATAAAAACAGTAAAATGGACCATTTGGTGATATCACATTGGAAAATCAGAAGGATTTACATTACTTGACACATTCCTTAATCAGTTTTCATCTCTATTCTCCCAGGATTTTGCTTAAGTCTCAATGTTCCTAGGGCTGACAGAATTACATCTTGGGTAGAGTCTTGTTACCTATTGGTGATTATTAACTTTTCTACACATAACTGGAAGGGAAGGCCTTTTTTCCACCCTGCCTCTTTTCATCTTAACTGGATAATAATGTTTCAGGATTTTGAAGAAAGAAACAACTTTCAAAGTGTGAACTTGAACTGGTGATTAGTCTCATCGTCTACACCTCAAGGTTCTTGAGTCTTGATTAGTAGTATCTTTTCTACAGAGAATGAAACCGAGATTAAGTTCTCTTTGTAAGGAGATGAAACTCCTGAATCTCTGCTGAAGTCTGAACATAACTACTCAGCTTCATATGCTGTTAGTGATCCATCAGCATCATATCAGCTTGCCCCCCATATCCCTATTTTATTGAAAAAAGGTAATTTCTGCAAAATTGCATTTAAGCATTAATCAGTGCAACTTACATTTATTGAGCAATAATTAGGGACCTCCCACTGCACTAGATGTCAATCCAGTCATGGCTCAGACATAGTCCATGCTTTCTGGGAGCTTATTCTAGTCTTGATTATTTCAATCTCCATTGTACACCCAATCTTGGCACTGCTTCGGTGATTTGAGGGGGCAGTGGGATGGCTTCCATTTCCAAATACCTCTCAGTTAGGTAACCATGAAATATCGTTGAGTTGAGCCAGATTTTTATCTTGGGCTTGACTTTCACATCTGGTTGCTCTAGAAGAGATTGACTCAAAGAGATGTAACAGCTGACTTAGGAACTTGGGTAGCATTCTAGCTCTGACTGCAATAGAAGCCAGGGAGAGAAGGTATCCCAAAAGGGGTGGAAAATGTAAAGACTGTAGTCTCACACCAAAACAGAATATGTGTCCATCACAGTTCTGTTGACATTTGGCCTTGAGCCAAGGAAGACTGAGTGGCGACAAGTAAGTGTCGTCATGGAAACTTAGTGTTTCCTAACATCTAGCCTGTAATCGCATCTGGTGGTGCTCCCTAATTCCTTGGCAGCATCTCTGGGAAGGAGTCTTTTAGGCTCTCCTTTGTCTCTGGGGTGACGAGGGATGGATTAGCACAAGAGTAAGTGCCTGGGCTTCAGGGTGGGGAAACTTGAGTATGAATCTTGGCCCAACACCTACTCTACCCGCTCTGTGACCTTGACCAAGCATGTAAATGATATTACCTCCCCTGTGGGGTTCTTCTGAGGATTAAATAAGTCAGTACATATAAAACATTTAGCCCATATCTGCTACTTAGTAAGTCTTAATAAATCTATTCATCAGCATTCTGAGGGAACTTATTCCCTCTTCAGAGAACTTTGTCTCTTAAAAAGTCTGCCTTTTGTTGTACTGTAATAACTTTCTTTATCATTTTATCCCTTGTTCTTTGGTTCTTTTATAATTTGCTCTTTGAGGCCACTGGAACATTTAGTTTCTCATGACCTCTGAGTACTTAAGGCAGTTCTGCTGGCCTCTCCTCTTTCCAATACCCTCCATGCCACAGAATATTCTCACCTTCCAAAGTGAAAGTACCAGTTCTACCTTCTCTTCTCCTGACAGGTTTTGAAGGCCCATCTCCTTTGGATATTCTGTGCATTCTTTCTCTGTGCATTCCACAAGTCGTTACTTTGTATCTTCTCTGGGAGGGGTGCTGTGTCTGGCCCTGGTGACATCGTCCCTGCCTGGTGGAGTTCAGACTCTAATGAAGGAGTTGATGGGATAAACTGGTAATTACAATGCAGGGTAGTAGGTGCTCTGGATAAGAAAGTTTTCGGGATGTTATGGGGCTTTCTAGATTGGAAGGAAGCATGGAGGTTGGGGAAAGCTACCAGGAGGGAGGGACATTTTAACTGAGGCCTGAGGGGTGAAGGAGGTGGGTGAGATAAAGAAGAAGGATAGAAGGAATATCTCATAAAGGACTCAACAATAAAAAAATGTACATGACTAATAAAAGGAATTCAGTGATTAAACAGATGGGGTCTTGCTAAGAGCCCAAAACAGCTCTGGAAGGTTCTACAGAAAGTCACCACTTATATGAGAGAAGGAGATGAGATTCCAAAATGTTACCCCCATAAATATGCAATTAAATCTTCTAACTCATCCTTGACTCCTAACCTTTTCTGAAAACACACAGGGATAAAGGAGAGCTAGAGTCCCCCTTTTCCTCCATTTTCACATTGTTTTTAACATGTTACCATTTGAAGTTGGCTGCTCACCCAAGTCATTTGTCTCAAGCTGCTGTTAGAGATGCTATTTCCACAATGTATAGTAACATTGTTTGCATTCACATTGGTCAACTGTAACTGGATATAAATTTTTTGGCATTACCTTGCCCTCATGATGGTATTAGAAATAATTTATATGTTTATAATAAAGGGATTTAGAGAAAAATAAGATACACAATGAAAGAGGCTCCCAGAACTGATCTGGAACCTTTCAGGGAGATATTGAGCTTGGAAAATATTATTTAAAACTCCAGCCTGGAGTTAAGCTTTTTAATGCAACTAAAAGTGTATATGTGAAAATCTGTGGCAGCAACTTTGAACCACTTTCCATTGCATAATCTAATGTTTTATTATTTTAATATTTGAAATAATATGGCAATTTTAAGAAAGAATATAAAACCTTAGGAAAAGAAGAGTTGACTTCTGCCAAGGCTGACTTCAGCCAAAATGGGCCTCTGCCCCTTAGCATCTCTGAAAACATGCTTTCTTTAAGTTTTATTAACTGAGGAAATACTAATGATCAAAATTATGGAATGGGTTGGTGTTTTTATTGAGCAGCAGCCAGTGGAGGACTAGGAGGGCTTCAGCCTCTGATATGGAAGTCCACAGAACAAGGGCTTTCCAAAATCAGCTGGGAGGGAAGGAGAGCTAGCTTCTTTGTTCTTTTTTGTAAGTTGACTGAATTATGCCCTTGTTTCCTGAAACTCTGTTAGCACCATTCACTTCAACCTCAGTGGTACCCAGAACAGGGTCTTAAATCCAGCCAACCAACAGATTACAGGGATCCGGCAGCTTTTCCTGCATCTTAGACACAGGTTGTATTATGACTAGCTCGCCCTACTTCTGGAGTGAAGCCTGCCTGTTGGAGCTGCAGGCCTCGACTGTGCATATGTGTCTGTGCACAGTCCACACGGGCCACACACACTACTCCTGTACTTTCTGGTGAGCTCTAGAGATGTAGTGGTTGCTTCACTTTAAGATTAAGGGACCAGTGAATTCATCTTTAATATCTAGAAATGTATATACATGGTCAGTAAAGCAGGAGAAAGGAAGAGGAAGGATAAGATATGATCATGGCAGGACCAAATGAATACAGAAGATGACCTGTGCTAGATGATCAGAAATTCTATGAGTGCTAGATATTCTAACAGTATAATGAGTTGGATAATATTGATTTTCATTATGTTATTATTCAACATAAGAATAGTAAGTCACATTTGTATAAGACTTTGGAATTATAAAAGTACTTTCACTTGTGTGACATTTTTAAGCGACCAAGAGCAATGATGTTACATCTCTGCATATCTGAAAAAATCAGGAATAAATAGTATTTATTTTGAAATAGATGTATCTCTTTTAAAAAACAAAAATTACATATGTATATTATGAGAAATGCTGACTAGCAAAAAGAAGAAAGCATTTACCTAAAAAAAAGACTTGACATTTGAATTCTTTTTTTTCTTTTGTTTCCTTCTCCATGCTTATATTTTGCATAGATGTGTTTGTATTTTGATACTATTTTTTCTCTTGCTGTTTTTAATTCTACATAGAGTAATGTTTGTTATTCTCTCATTATTGTGAAATAAATACTCCCCCCTCCAAATTAAATATAAATAGAATAGTGCGTGCACAGGCACTATGGGTGAAGGGAACCCTTGTAGTTCCCAGTTGAAACTCATGGATGGGGTTTAACTATTTGAATTAAACCCTATAACACTTATTGAGCACCTACCACCTGACAGGCCCTGTGCAAGGCCCTGTGTCTGGGAGATAGGGTGGTGGTGGGTAGTAAAGTGTTGTCAAGATGGCCAAGACATAGAGGAGGCTTTCAGTGAGCTCATGCTTGATTTGGGAGGAGAATTAAGAAAGTAAATAAGGGGAAAAGGTAGTTAGAAAGAAAGGAAGAAAGGAGTTGAGTAGGAGGGAGAAAAGAAGTGAGGAAGGGGACAACCCCCTTGGGTCCCCTCCCACTGTGGGAGCTTTTCTGTCCTTTCAATAAATCCTGCTTTCTCTAAAAAAAATAAAAAAGAAGGGAGGAAGGAAGGAATAGAAAGAGGGAGGAAAAGAGAGAGGGAGGGAAGGAAGGAGGGAGGAGGAGGGAGAGACAACAACAAAAAGCAAGAAACCATAAATACCTACTGAATTTTTAATACTCAGAATTATAGCTGTCAATCAAGGCACTGAAAGAAGAGATATTACAAGACAATATAAAATCAATGTTTGAGGAATGTTACCAACATTCACAGTGACTGATGATGAACAAACTTTTTAGCTTTCCTAGATTCTTCCTGTATAAATTTTTGTGGACATCTTGAATGCCAAGCCTCTCTCTAAAATGCTCAGGAGAAAGTATACTTGAATATTGTTGCCAGTAAAGAAGAAATTATTGGTAACATAGCTATGCAATATACAAAAAATTGTATGGAGTCTTTATTTCTTAAAACTCTAAGCTATGTACAGGATTCTTTCATACCATACACAAAAATTAACTCAAAATGGATTATAGACCTAAAGGTAAGAGTCAAAACTATAATATTCCTACAATAAAACATAGGCCAAAATCTTTCTGAGCTTGGGTTAGACAAAGTTTTTTTTTTAGATATGACACTAAAAGCACAAGCAACTAAAAAAATAGATAACATTGGACTTTATCAAAATTAAAAATGTTTTTGCTTCAAAGGATACCACAAGAAAAGACAGCCCACAAAATGGAAAAAATATTTGCAAATCATGTATCTTATAAGGAACTTATCTAGACTATATAAAGAATCCCTGCAACTCAACAATAAAAATTCAATAACCCAATTTTAAAATGAGCAAATAATTTGAATAGACATTTCTCTAAAGAAGATATACAAATGACCAGTAACCACATAAAAAGATACTCAACGTTATAAGTCTTTAGGGAAGTATAAATCATAACCACAATGAAATACTACTTTATACTTACTAGGTTAACTATAAGAAAAAAGGCAGATAATGACAAGTGTTGATGAGGATGTGGAGTAATTGGAAACCTCATACATTTGCCAGTAGATCTGTAAAATGGTAGAGTCACTTTGGAAAATAGTTTGGCAGTTCCTCAAAATGTTTAACAGAGTTACCATATGACACAATATTTAAGCTCCTAGGTAGATGCCCAAAAGAAATGAAAACATATTGTCACACAAAAAGTTGTACATGAATGTTCACAGCAGCATTATGCATAACAGCTAAAAAGTAGAAACAAATGGATGAATTGATGGCTTCATGGATAAACAAAATAAGATACATCCATATAATGGAATATTATTCAATGACAAAAAGAAATGAAATATTGATAGATGCTACAACATAGAAGAAACTTGAGAATATCATGCTAAGTGAAAGAAGTCAGTTACAAAAGACCATATATTGTACGATCCAATTAATATGACAAATAAACACATCTATACAGACAGAAAATAGATTAGTGGTCACCTAAGGTTGGTGGAAAGGGAGTGGGGAGAAACTGATAATGGGTATGGGGTTCTGTTTGGCATGATGAAAATTTTCTAAAATTCAATTATAGTTATGGTTTCATAATTCTGTGAATAAACAAAAATGCATTGAATTGTGTACTTTAAATGGGTGAATTGTATAGTATGTGAATATCTCTATAAAGCTAATAAAATGGGGGCTCTGCACAGTGCTGTGAAATCTGCAAAGACATACGAGTTGTGGTCCATGCCCTTGTTTATGTACAACCCATTTGAACATGGAATATATATAAAATGACTGGAAATATCAGATCACAGCCTTAAAATCATTTTTTAACTCAGCATTGAAGGAATGTATTACTGAGCTAAAGGCACTGGCACTTGAAGTGAAACCTACTCATTTGAATTCAATCAACTTGTATTTATTTTGAGTCCTATAGTAGGTACCAGGTCCAGTGGTAGGAGCTGAGAGTAGACGGAGAAGAAGTAGCATAATTGGGTCATTATGTTATAACCTAGACACATACAAAGGGCTTTTTCAGTAGTTCCCCAGAAATGCGAAAGAAATTTATTTGGCCTGCAAGATGGCTGGGGTTGGGGGGGGAGTGATTTAGAGGTGCTATTTGATCTGGATCTTAAAGATTGAATAGTTCAACAGGTGAAGAAGTGCAAATGTCTTAGGGAAGTAGATAAAAGGAACTGAGTAAGGACTTATTAAACAGGAGGTATGGTAATGATGATAATGGTGTTGGTAATGGTGGTGAACAATGATGGTGATGGTGGTAATGATGGTGATGACTGTGATTATGATGGTGATTTGGGTGGTGATGTTTTGACAAAGACTGAGTCTGGGGGGCTACTGAGGCATCTTAGTGATGTGCTTACAGGCACCTGCAACCATAGGCTATGGGCTGCACATGGTGGCCAGGGGCACCCATCACTGGTCAGTGTCTTGTTTTTTGATCAAATATCATGTTTTAATCAGTTTTATAGAAACTGTGTGTTGGCCTATAAGGGAGGAGTCGAGCACATTAGCAGTTAATGCTGCACTTAGTCCTAAAATACAGTGGTCCTTAACCTTTGCAATCAGTAGCCACTCATGTCAGTGATTTAGGTCTACTATGTGCCTGGTTCTGGATCTCACAATGACCCCTCTCATGAAATCTTTGGATTAAAAATATTAAACTGAACCATATAAAATTGCCATTTTGGTAGGTCAAAAATGGGTGAATAATAGCAGATTCATCTGCATTAAGATAGAATATACAAGGGGCAACCCCCAAAAAACCAGAATTATCTTTTGGATGGTGGACCCCCTGTAATACACGCTTCTCCCTCTAGGTGAATGTTCTAGGAACCCGTCGACATCGGTGTACCAGCTAGCATTGTTGTGAGAGGCTGCATTTGGCTTCAGTGAACTCTTTTGGAGATGCTTTCAATGCATTTGCCCATTTCATTACGGGTGACTTACGAGCTTACCTGCCCATACTGTGCTGAGTGTCCAGCAGTTTTTGTTTTTATTTAGTTATTCTCTTTTAATTTTTTATTTTAGAGATGTGGGGTACAATTCAGTGTTAAGTATACAAATGTTCATTATGCAAGTACCCTTGTTGATGCAAGCCAGGTGAGTCCAGATCTGATCCACCCTCCTCCAACAGCAGTTTTTGACCAAATACAGCACAACCCCCATGGCCCACCCTCCCTATTCACCTGTTCTCACCCTGAGCAACTTTTTTTTTGTTTCCCTGGATGAAAAAAGTCCTCAAAGGGAAATGTTTTGCTGATGTGAAAGAGTTGAAACAAAAAATGGCAGAAGCACTAAATGACATTAAAATCAACAACTTCAAAACTGTTTTGAGCAGTAGAAAAAGTGTCTAGCAGGTGTATTGCATCAAATGAAGAGCACTTTGAAGGTGACTGAAGTTTAAGCATGTAAGAATAAATACACAATATTTTATAAATACATTCTGGGTTTTTTTGGGTCCCCCTTCGTATATGCCTACTGTTGATTCATATCCCCTACCCTCTTTAGGAGTGTAAGTGATGGGTAGGAAGGGTCCAAAGAGATCCACGTTATCCTGCTATCATGACCGGCTTTGTGCAGTGTGTGTGTGTGTGTGTGTGTGTGTGTGTGTGTGTGTGTGTGTGTTCGTTCCTGAGAGGACAGGTTCTAAAGACCAGTGCTGTCCAACACTATCACTGTGAGCCATATGTGGCTATTGAGCATTTGAGATATGGCTAGTCTGAATTGAGGTGTGCTGTGAGTGTAGTTGATTTCAAAAACTTAGTATGAAAAAATATAAATTATCTCAGTAATAATTTATATTTATACGTTATATAACAATAAAAATTCAAAAAAATCCAATTTTAAAAATCATCAAAGTATCTGAAATAGACATTTCAAATAATACTTGGATATATTGAGTTAAATAAGATATTATTAATATTAATTTCACCTGCTTCTTTTTACTTTTCTTAATGTGGCTACTAGAAAATTTGGCCTGTGTTATATTTCTATTTGACACTGCTGCTACAGACAGAAAGGGTTTTTAAAGTCTTTTTCAGCATATTTTTTGGCAGATTCAGAAGGAAAACAATTCAAAGTGGCTTTTTGAAATTGGCCCTTGAATTTTCTGAGCCCAATTCTGTTTCAGTTTCCTTGAAAAAAGGAAGGAAAACCATTCTGTCCTCTAAAAATCTACATTTTTGAAAATTGCATTAGGGAAATATATTCCCTCTCTAACATACAAAATAAATTCTAGCAGTTTGTAGTTTTTCCATGTACTTATAGTATTTTCTTTGCTTTTGCTTTTTGTTCTCTGTGTTTATCCTGTCATCACTTTATCAAAATATTGAGGCCCTGGCATCGAGCAAGTAGAGATATTCAAGATACATAAATGCCTCACTTATTCAGCCCTGAGTCTATCTGAATCACTTGAGGATTGGTTAAGTGTATAAGCATTCAGATTTCTCCAAAATTGAGACCATGCCACACAGTGCAGGATTAGCGGGGAGAAAAGTGTGTCAGTCTCCTGGCGCTGACAATTTGAACTGTCAGGGTCAGGGCCCTGTGGTCTCCTTCTGCTCCCTTAATCCCAACTAAGAAGGTAATTTGAGTAGAATCCTGGGGTGCCAAATTAAGGAGGCTCTAATGGGAAAATGGGAAGTGGAGGGTTTAAAGGACACCCATTAATGTGCTTACTTCAAGATGTACTCTCTCTGGTGCTTCTTAAGAAGGCACATGCTCTCCAGTAATGTCTTTTCTTTTTGGAACACGACCAAGGGCAAGCATGGAGATTTTTAAGCATAATATTTTGGAACCCAAGGGAAGTCAAAATATCATAGACAGTGATAAAACCACAATTTAGTAATTGTGTCGTGTGATCCTGCAGCATGTGGTTGGGCTGCTAGACAGGGAAGTGTGACAAGTTTGGGCAGCAAACATTCTACATCTCAAGTTGCCATCTAATCCTTTCTTAAATAGGTCCAGGTAAATTTGCAGAGTGTCCAGAAACCCCCTTTTCTCTGTAGCCTCAACTTCCAGACCAAAGAGAAATCATGGCAGGTATCAGCTAGGAAGGTACTTGTCTGATCTAACAGGACATCCAACAAATAGAATAATATGTTTTCTCCCATAACGATAAGTTGGGAGATAGACAGTCCAGAAGGTGTAGGGTATTTTACTATTGCCATCCTGTTTTGTCACCTGTCATGGCCAGTTTTTGTCTTCATGTTGCAAAATTGGTACCGCAGCTCTAGCCATTACATCTGTGTTTCAGCAGAAGAAAGTGTAAGTGCCAAATGGCTTCACCTGTAGGAAGGGACATCCTTTTTTAAGAAGGGACAACACCTTCCCAGGACCTTTGCCTATGTCATTGACCTGAAATGGTTTACCTGGCTTCTCTTAGATGTCAGGGCTCCTAGTAGATATAGAAGCAATTAGAATGTAAAGCCTATAGATCTTGTCACTCTGACAAAGAAAAATATAATCTACATAAACAGCTCTTAGCTTGGTTATTGGCACATAGTATATAATAAAAGAGCAGAACTTAAAATAGCCTCACCCTTGTAGTTAAAAGACCAGACCAGAAAACACTACAACTAATATCCTCTAGAAGTGGAAGTGGTTACTTTGAATAGAGTAGTGTCTAACACTAGCTAAGCATGTCCTATAGGCATGTTCAGCCTATAGAACACAAGCACAGGGCTCAGTGTTTTACATCTTACTCTTTTTAACAACCTGATGAAGGAGATATTGTTCTCCCCAGGTTACAGAGAAGAAAACTGAGGCCCAGAGGGGTTAAGTAAACTTGCCCAAGGTACACAGGTAATGTGGGGGGAGCCTAGGCTGCTAACCTTTGCCTTCTTCCACCAAGGCCTGGGTCTTTACAGACTTTAAGCTCTGCTAACTAGAAGGCTCTAGGTGGGTAGTTGATTTGCTCAGTAATTCACAAAAGCGGTTCAAAACTGAGAACCAAAGACCTTAGAATGAATAGGAAAAAGGACAAAAAGAAAGGGAGAAAGATAAGAAAAAGGGTTGAGGGTTTGAAAAAAATTAGGATAACTTTGTAGTAGTTAAAACAGATCCCCATACTATGGGTTACAAAAGGCTATGGTGCTACAATTCTGAACTCTCTCCATCTTAGAATATTTTTCACAGGTTCTCTGTTTTGAGGGATTTCCCATGCTTCCACGTTTAGTGGTTTGAGGTTGTCTAGGGGCATTCTCAGGAGCAGCGAGGCCCCTTGGTGCTGGGTGCTTTTCAGGCAGAGAATGAGCTGTGTGTGAATCTTGGGGTACAATCAGCCCTCCTCCCCCACCCCCGGCTGCCAAGAAATCTAGTAGTGCAGAAGGAGAGGTGGATCTGAATTGCCTCCGAGGAATGGAGGTTCCCTAAGAATGATGGATCTGCCTTTGATGTCTGGCAGCTTCCAAATAGCACAGAAATGATACAGATACATGCCAAAAGGGGGAAAAACAACTTTTGATCTAGTTAGAACTAATTAAACTTTCAATGTGCATGAAAAAAACTTGAGTGCTGGCCAGTTGTTTGCTATAGATGGATTTTGTCAACGAGCACAGTTGAAAATAACGTAGTTAACGCAAACCCCTTCCTGGCTTTCTACTTGGGGGGAAATTAATTTTTTGGTTTTTGCTTCTAAAATGTTAGAGATTTCCCCTCTTGCAGCCTGACTTTACCTGCAGGGTCACTTTCCTCTCTTTTATCCAGTGATATTAACAGTGATGCTTTTCTTTAATGTTTTCTCAGAAGGCTCCCCCTCTAGTCCCTTCCTTGTTGTCGTCTTGAGTTTAGTCTTATGTGTGCTTTTTGTTAGTGTGTGCACTAAAAAAGGTAATCTAATTAACAGTAGAAGGTAACAAGCCCTGCAGGATTTTGGCAACAGAGAAAAACGTGGGCTCTGGTATTTGATCAGCAACTCCCACTCGAAGCGCACAACTCTTACCTCATTAGCAGAAGGGTTTTCGAACTTTATAAGCAGGCTTCGACAGATAATAAAATGTGTATTTGACAGGACAACAGTCAGGTCTAAGAGTGGCTTTCGGAAATTTCGGCTGCCTTTATTCAGAGCGACTGGCTTGGTAAATGTTTAGAGGGCTCTAATTATGCTTTGGGGCGATTAAAATGCTGTGGATTTATGCTGTTTCACTAAGGAGAATGGTCTACTCCACATACCAAAAGAAAAAAAAAACCCAAAACTAAAAGGGAGGACAGAAAAGAAAAAGAGGAGGTGGGGGCTGGGGGGAGTGCACACCGCCCCAGCTTGGAGAGGTGGCCTCTTGGTAGAGCATATGAATCCACTTACATGTAAATTGCTTGTCGCTATGAATTAAGGGAAGGCTATGAAAGAACTGCTTTGCCGTGTTTACTATAGGATTTTTGACAGACTCTTTCCTCTTTCAAGTAAATTTGGCTTAAGTCCATAGTCAGTCCAGTTTTAAGTAAACTCCTCTTTTGTTACATTAACAAGGTTATAACATCACTGGGGCAGATTTCCAGCTGCAGGAACCGAGGCCTAAGTATGAGGCTGAGGGTATAATTAAAACCTTCGGGTGGGAGAGTTAAACTCTCAAGTAAAATTGGATAAAAGGCTAATTGTCCATAGCAACATAATACATGCTTTAAATATCTGTGAAATGAAGATGAATCGTAGGAGACTTGGAAAAACTTTTCTACTCTGTGAATCAAGGTTTGAGTTTTTAGTTTAGGACAAAAGGCATTTCCCCTCCCCCCAAAAAATCTGTTTTGCAAGCACAGTGTCATCCCCTGTAGCTCACGTGGTTTGTCTTATATCTGTATTAAAGATCTTCCGTCTTACAAAACGGGAGTGTTTGTAGCTGATTAACAGGACAACAGAGTCCTAGATGTTCAGGTTCCGTATGTCCAAACAAGGGTGTCAAAGCACTTTGTTTGTATTTGCAACAACTTCCTTTCAGGATGGGGCGGTGTTGGGGATGTGAGGGTAGGAGGGGAGTCTAGGGAAGGGTGCACATACCTTTGGTGACCTTCTCGAAGATGACATCCAGCCGAGCAAGATGATACATTACCACAATGCTAAAAAAACAAAACGCTTGTAATGGCAGCTTGTCCTGAGCAAATGCATCATGAAGGCCCATTTGTTATTCATTAAGAGCAGCCTGGCCAGGCTGGCTAGGGAGCCTGGAGACTTAAGGTCGCCCTCACCCCTGCCCCAGTGGCATGGACAACCGTGAAGACAGCTTTAGCAGTCCCTCCGCTTCCAGACTCTGCCACACTGCTATTTGAAGCCCTGTAAGAACGAAGGTGTTCTAAAACAGTTGCTGCTGAGGGGTTCAGGGAGGGGGTGGAGAAAAAGAAAGGGAAAAGGTGGAAAAGAAATGAATTTGTGGGCAAAGTTTTTCCATGAAGCTAAGCCCTGGGAATCCGTAGCTGAGGGTCCTGCAGCTTTCCCCCAGCAGCCCAGGAAGTGAACCCCCAAAGAGCTGCATGTCTGTCCATCTGCACTAGGGACAATCAGAAACCATGAGAGTCTGAGGCTGGTGGAGAGTGGAGAGTGGTCAGTGTTGGAGTGCTTGCTGGGAGAAGTGCATGGCCATGTCCAACTAATAGAATCGCTAAGTGCAACATGGGGAGGCACTGTGGGTGCACTGGGCTGCAAGAGAAGCAGGCTGGTTCTTTGCAAAGCCAGGAATGCAGTGCTGGGGCCACGAGGTCATCTGGGGCTGGGCAGAGGGAGCAGAAGGGCTGTAGAAAGGCTGGCAGTGTGGGACCTCAGCAAGTGACTAGATGGAGAACAGAGGTCCTGCATGCGGAGAAAACAGGATCCAGCTGTCGATCTCTAAAGCAGAGAGCAGTGCTGAGGCTGGCCCAAACCCTGCCTGTCTGTCAACTACATGATATGACTCTTGTAAAGGGAATCACCTAGAATTGCATTTCTGGCATTTTCAACCTAGTTGTGTTGCAGAGTAATTTTGTCTTGCTGCACAATCTAGAGACTTGTGTTTTAAATTATAAAGTTCCTTCTGACTTTGTAAATCAGAGTACTTTAAGATAGGACACACCTACTACTTGTACTTGGATGCTTTTCAACAGGGCTGCGATATCTATCTTCTGTGTCATTGTGAGCAGCAGTGAGCTCTTATGATAGGCATTGGAGCCCCCTTTTAAATATTTTTGCTTCAAGAGTCATTTAGATCACACATTTGCCTTGTGGCAGCTTACTATCAGTAGTGTTTTAAGTATGTTTAAGTATGTTGAATAAGAGCTTATATTTTAGAGTTTATAAATCCATTTCTCCTGCCAGCATTGTAAACTGAAATTCCTCCTTACATGTACCAAAGACATGTAATATATAAACAGGGTTATAGCCCAGAGTAAGAATGACATTATGAGAAAATAAAGCTGAGAATGCTGTGTTTAATAGGAACCAAATCTTATTAGTTCAAACTAATAAAATTTTAGCCATCTTCACATGCTTTTGTCTTTAAGTAGCGTGTGTATCCTTTTTAAAGTCAAGGTTTAATTATCATATGTGCATCTGTGTGTGACACATGCATACATATATCACACATAAGAGTCCATGGAAAAAAGTATTGCCCTTTCTGTAAATTATTAAGGTTTGATGTCAAGTTATGGGAAAACAGTTCTGTTGTTTGAAGTTATGTACCACTTGGAGAGGAGAGGAAGGAGAGATTGGGAGTTTGTAGTCTTTGATTTGGTTGGATGGCTGTCCCTCCCATAAGAGCCCATGGCTGTGAAGAGGCACCCAGCCATTCCAGAGATGCACAGCCACATGTGATGAGTCAGCAGATCTTTGAAAGTCAAGTTTTCATAATGAGGGAAGGACCTTCCCATCAAAAGACTGACCTTGGCAAACATCTCTTTCTCTACACTTCCCCGCTTTCTCTCTCAACAAGGAGGCTGAGTATTCTATATAAAACAGGGACAGCCATCCTTATCATTTACCCTTTGCTGAACATGAGAGAAACAAAACCATGATATAAAGACGTTCCCAGCTCTCTTCTTCTCTTGTTAGTTACTTGTCAGTTTTGTTGTGTGTTGTTTTGTTTTCTGTATTAGTGGCCTGACTGTAACATTAAATTTTCTGTTTCAGGTGATGGAAAAGTTTTAGAAATAGATAGTGGTAATGATTGCAAATCCTTTGGAATGTAATTCATGCCACTGAATCATACATTTAAAAATAGTTAAAATGACAGATTATGTGTTGTATATATTTTGCCACAATAAAAAAAATTGATACAGGGAGCGGGGACAAAAGAGAAAAAGGAGAGAACAAGGATGCAATATCTTTGCAACCTCATTACATTCATGTTTCTGCTTTAGTGTTAACTTGTCCAAGAGGCTTTCTGACCATATTAGCTAAAATAACGCCTTCTCTATCACTCTCTGTCCTCTTACCCTGCTCTATTTTTCTTCTTTCTTAACATTTAAAAAATTGAAATAAAATTCATATAACACAAAATTCACCATTTTAATCAATATAAATTGTACAGTTCGGTGATTTTTAGTGCATTTACAATGCAGAGCAACCATCACCACTGTCTAATTCTAGAACATTTTCACGAGTCCCTCTGCCCCTGCCCCAGAAACCTTGCACATATTCAGCAGTCACTTTCTCTGTTACCCTTTTGACCCAGTCCCTGGCAACTACTAAGCTACTTTCTTTCTCTTTGGTTTTCCTATCCTGGGCTTTCTGTATTTGCCCAGAATCATGCAATATGTGGCCTTTTGTGTTTGGCTTTTCTTATGTAGCATAATGTTTCCGAAGTTTTTTGCAAGCTGTGGCATGGATTGGTGCTTTTTATTGCCAAGTAATATTTTATTGAATAGTTATACCACGTTTTGTTTATCCCCTCACCAGTTGGTGAGCATTTGGGTTGCAGTGGCACAATCATGGCTTGCTGCAGCCTTGAACTCTTGTGTTTTTTTTTGTTTTTTTGTTTTCTTCTTTTTTTTCTTTTTTTTTTTTATTGTGATATTGAGGGGTACATTTAAGGGTTAGGTACACAAATATGTCTCATTCAGGCTATGGCTTTATTGAAGATGGCTCTTACTAGTATGAGGTATGCTTCCTCTATGCCTAGGTATTCAAGGGTTTTTTTTGTTTTGTTTTGTTTTTTGTTGTTGTTTTTTTGAGTTGGAGTCTCACTGTCGCCCAGACTGGA
>CAUYQG010176328.1:0-11580 GCA_963574415.1 Tarsius wallacei | reverse complement strand
AAATTAGCAAAAGCAGGCATTGTAGTAACCTGGTCGCTCTTGTCCTAAAAACCTACTGAGATAATATTTTTCAAAATATCTTCCTTTGCCTGAGCCCACGGGTTCGAGACCCACCTGGGCAACTTGGCGAGACCTCATCTCTACAATAAATCAAAAAATTAGCTGGGCTACTTGGAAGGCTGAGGCGGAAGGATCACCTGAGCCCAGCAGGTTGAGGCTACGGTGGCCGGGAGCATCCACTGCACTCCAGTGTGGGTGACAGAGTGAGACTCCAACTCAAAAAAAAAAAAAATCTTCCCTTAATTATGTTGCTAAGGTTGGTGAGAGGCTGGAGGCAAGGCAGTAAGATGCTGTTATATTTGAGCCTATTAAAAATTATTTTTCTCTAAGAGACAAATTGCCTCCCAAGTAAATAATTCCATAATTAAAATTATTTATTATCTGTGGTTTTTTTTTCAGGCTGTATTTGTCTTTGTGAACTGAGATATATATACACACACATATATATGTCTGTGTGTATGTGTGTGTGTGTGTGTGTGTGTGTGTGTGTACATACTTTAAAAAGTATAGCTATGTGAGTGCATGGGCGTTTATACTTCTACTCTCATAGTTAAATGATTATTTTATTATTCTTGTTTAATTAAAAGCACTAGACAAGCTGTACATAAATGAGTAAAGGATGGAAACTGCTTGTCAACTGTAAGTAGCCAAAGAACACTCTGATGACCTCACATTAACAACCAAAAAGAAGGTGCCAGGAAGTCAATATGTTCAGTAGAATATATAAATATTGTCTCAGTCCAATGAATTTTAATCCCACTTTCCAAATGGGAGCCATGACTTGATAAGTGCAATTTTTGCCATCCTCTTTTTTTGCATTTTCAGTGTTTTCTGCTGCCAAATGTCTAGCATCTATACTCCCAGAAAAAAATAAGCCACAAAGTTTTCACAAACCAGATCAAATTAGAGCCAAGTCTATTTAAAAACAATGCAGTGCAAGATAATTTAAGTAGGAGAGAGGGAAAACTGGTTTATGAGGCTGATATGTGGAATAAAGTAAGTTATAATTCAAGGTCCATTTGTCAATCTCTTCCCCAATATTTGTCCAAGAATTGTCTAAATATACAAAATGTCTGAGAATAAGTTCCAAGTGTAACACTGGCCATTTCCATCCATAACAAGTATGTTAAGTTGGGCCAATTTTTCCGTGGATATTGCACATAGAGACAAATAATTAGAAACATATCTTGTTATAAGTAAAGATTCAAGTTAAAAATAATTTTATTGCAGACCTATTTGTGCCAACTGGACACAGAGAATAAAAATTAGATATGATTATTCCCTTGAGAAGTATATAGTCTAGCAAAAAAAAGTCAATGAACAAGATGCTAATTACAATATGCTCTGGTATATGCAATAATAGGGTTAGTAATTATAGCCAAACACTTTTATTGAGTATAGTCACTTTCCATTACTGTTATACATATACTAAATTATTTAACACTCTTGTCAATTCTATAAAGTAGAGCTATTATCTCTATTATACAGATCAAAAGAGAAATCTGAGGCATAGATTGATTAACTAGCCCATGGTCACACAGCTAGTAGATGAAATCCAGGATTTGAACTCAGGCTATAAAACCTCAGAATCTATCGGAGTATGCTTTTCTAGCAACCCAAAGAAAACTGAGACCATTTTATAGGGTGATTTCAGAAAGAACAATAAGTAAATAGTAGAGGCAGACGTCTAAGCTGGGAAGGACCCTGGGAGGGTATTCCATACCGGGCAGCAGCAATCTGAGAGAGCAGAAACCTGGAACCCAACACTGGAGGAATCTAGGACACAAGGGGCCTGGTTCTAGATCCAAACTTTTGTGAAATGCTCAATTCATTATTTATTATTTTGGGCCTTGCACTTCTCTAAGAGTCTTGCACTTCTCTAAGAATTATAGCAATTGAGAAATGGAGAACTCTGCTTTTAAGAAACTTACAAGAGAAATAAGACACAAGTTGCAACAAGAAGAAAAATCTGGCAAAAATAACAAGACAGGGACAATTTATTATGATAAATAATCCAGGAGAGTGATCTAAAGAGAAATAAGGCAACTGCATTGTACCAGACCTAGTGGAAAGTTGATCAGGAGAGATGAGGGCAAGACCTCAACACTCCAATAAGGGATCAAGGTCCAGGCACAACTATATTAAGATAAGACTCTCTTAAATGATAGATTGTGGAGTCCTTTACTAGAAAAAAAAAAGGTTAAAAGAAATTGCCCCAGACATGACTAAGGGGGTTGGGTCTACAGGTATCAATCAGCACTCTTTATTGGAATATAATGAGCTAATTCAAAGAAGACCAACTGCATAGATTGAAATAATATCAATCCCACTTTTGTGTCTCCAAGGTACCTCATATCTGCAACTATTAGCACATGTACCTGACTGCATTGTGGGCATTTGCATATATTTTGCCTTCTGTGGTAGATTCTAAGCTTCTAGAATCACAAATTGTGCCTCATTCATGTATGTATCCCTCAGATTTATCAGGGTTTGGCACATAGTAGCTGCTCTAGAAACGATTGTTGAATTGTGAGATTAAAAGATTGAGAATAACTGGTAAAACAAGAAAGATGTTAAAATATTATCTTTTAAAATCTAAGGTCTGTGCATGCAGCCTAATGTTGTACTTTGGAGATGGCAGCTCAGCTACAATTAGAAACATAAGAGAAATTTACATGCAAAGTTCTGAATGTAGACCTAGCCATAGGTGCATTGTTAGGAGACCCTAGCACATTTGTTTTTAAATGCCAGGAACTTTCAAGCTGTGATCATCATAGTAACTGTGGTATGAATAAGGGAAGTAATATAGAATTGGCATAGGTAACCTAGAAAAGTAAATCACTGCTTATGGAGAGCTTTAGAAGCATAGGACAGGAAACAACATGAGTATTCATCATTTCATCATTTGTTGTAGGAGCGAAGAGAGTGTGTAGAAGGAGAGACTATCCACACGGACTTACACCATCTCCCGCGGGGTACTTCCCTATTCATCTTTGCTTATACACCACCCTCTTTCTGGAAAAGAGAACTATGGGTCTCCTAATTACCGATACTTTAATCTTCCTCCAAATATCAATGATATCCCTTCTTCTTGAACAAGGAAGAGGGATTAAGAGGCTCATTTCCAAGTCTAATCTACTGTCAAAAAATAGAATCTCTCAGTGAAATAGGAGAAGCCCCATCACTGTGCTCCATTAACATCATAAATATTCTGAAATTGTCCTCAAAATCTGAAACCACTGAGCAATGGATTGCTTCTTAAATATAGATGCACATTTTAATTTTCAATACATATACGCCATCTATTTAAATATCCAATTATACTATTTACATATTTTATGTGCTTATTGGTTATGTTATATATGCAATCTTCTTAACTACATTGAGTGTAATTTTAAGACTTTGTCTGCTTAATAATATACGTTCAATAAATATTTTATTGAACCAAGTAAATATAGTCTATGTGGATTCTTCCTTAAAAGGGACATTGTTACCTTCAGGAAAAGTTGCTTCCCAGTAAAAAATCAGTATACCAGTAAAATGTGTATACCAGTAAAATCTATAATAACCTACCAAGCGTTGCTCTATTCCCGATCAAGGAGTCTGAATATAATTGGGAGTTTGCTGCTAACATCTTCTGGGGATCCCTACTTTAAAAATACAGCAACAGACACCCCAGAAGCATTTCATTTTCCAGATAGAAATAATTAGACATTGAGCCCTTTTGCAAATTCATTCTAATAAAATTCATAGCAAAAGAAACTTCAGAAACATCAATCAATCTGAAATCCTTCTTGATTAAAAAACTTTGCCAAAAGGCCACATAGAAACATAATAATCTCTATTCTCAATTATATGTGTTCAACATCCCCACATCTCCCTCATTCAAATTAGAAGCTATTATTCATCAACCAGACTTCTTAACCAAATGTCTGATGTGAATAGCTATTTCGTAGAAATCTAAACCAGTCCTTTAGTTTCACAGACCCACTAATAGACAAGTGAGAGAAAAATCACAGAGATAATCAAACTTTTATTCTCTACCATGCAGACTTGCTGGGAACTCATGCATTAGGAAATGTCAGGGCAAACCAGAGACAACATAAAAAACTGTGGAATCCTAGCTGCAGTTCCCTTCTGTATCCCTTCATCCCATGCATCTGTTCAACACTGCTGACAACATTGAATATGTTGTCTACCTGAGGTAAGCAAGGGTCAACTAAACACTTAGTTCATTGTACTGAATTGGATCGCGTTGAGCGTACTGAGAAATACATACCCTGTTCCTGAGCCCAACTGTCATCTTCCTAACCCTTTAAACTTCTTGAACCCACACTGGTCCCTTAACTAATACTGATAAAGAATTTGTTCTGCTTTTCTTTTGAGAATCCCAACTGTGTTGTAACTGCTATTTCTGTAGCTACCACTACCAAATGATGAAAGAAGCAATAATGAGGGAAATGAGAGGTTTAGTGTCCATTTGGGTGCTTATACAAACACTATTTTTTCTCTACAGTTATCTACCAGGTTACAAATACAAAATTAGAAGGCAGATTGGAGAAGCAATGCCATTACTGGTAAAACTCATATATGACTGAGTCTCAGTCTCCCACTCCCCTTAATTAGTGTGAATTGTACATGTAACAACATCTCATTACTCCAGCAATTAGACCCTAAATTTCTTCAAAGGTCAATGAGTTATCCACAGAGAGAGCTCCAGGCTTGTGACATGTCTCTCTAGAGTCTATTATACTCAGAAATCATACTCAGCTCTGTTAGTACAGCTGTTCTGAGAAAGCAGAAAGAATAAAGAAGATTTAAGAGGGATAGGGTTATAATGTCCTTTCTTTCACACAGGTTTCAAACAGGATATAATGTCCTGTTTTTCACAATAGAATTTTCCAGTGTACAGTGTGCTTTTTAAGTATTCTGGGAGCAGAATTGGATGTCCAGGAATCCTTAAACAGTGGCATTAGCCGTGTCTTCAGCCCTTAGAGGCAGCATGATATCCAGAAAAAAACACAGAATTTTGAGTCAATACACCTGAATTCAAACTGCAGATTTGTTTTATCTTAGACAAGTCATTTAATATTTCAGTCCCTTTTGTTTTTTTATTTGTAAATTGGAATTTTGGTTACCCATTTCAAAGAACTGTAATCCAATCCAGATAAAAGAAAGCATGTACTTAAAGGAGCCAAATGTAGGACTTGAATCCAGTGGGTGCTCAATGAACACTATGATTGCTATCTTTGTTTTGTTGTTAAATAAGAAACATGGGTTGCTGTGGGGGGGGAAGCAGCAGAGAGTACAGTTTAATCAGGTAGATCCCAGCATGAATTGTAGTCCCCATCAAATCTTTTTCAATTTTGTTTGGAAGAGCTTGAGAATAGCCCTGCGAATTTGTTTAGTCTTCACGCTATATATGATGGGATTCAGCACAGGGGGGCCAAGGAAATGGAGGTTGGACAAGAGTGGGTGAACGTACGGTGGAGCCTTGTGGAAAAATCTGTGGACAACTGAAAGTACAACCCAGGGAATGTAGAAGACTGCAACTGCCCCGATGTGGGAGCCACATGTGCTGAAGGCCTTACTCCGTCCAACTGAGGAGGTGATGTTTAGTACAGAGCGGATAATCAGGATGTAGGAGAGGACAATACATGGTGTATCGATTCCTGTGACCAGAATGAGAACAGCTAAGCCTCCATAACTGTTCATTTTAGAATCAGAACATGCAACCTTAAGCACATCAGGGTGGAAGCAGTAAGAATGGGAGAGGACATTGCGTTTGCAAAATGACAGCCTCTTAATGAGAAAGAGGGATGGACAGAGGCTGATCAACATTCTGAGGACAATTGTGACACCAATCTTTATGATCCTGGCATCTGTCAGGATGGTGGCATATCTGAGAGGTCTGCAGATGGCAACAAAGCGGTCAAAAGCCATGGCCATCAGTACTGAGGATTCCATAAAACCAGAGCTATGGAGGAAAAAGAGCTGGATGATGCATGCATCTAGGGTGATTTCACGAGCATTGAACCAGAGGACACCGAGAGTCGTGGGCATTGTGGAGAGGGTCAGCCCCAGGTCAGTGGCAGACAGCATGAAGAGAAAATAGTACATGGGCTCGTGGAGGCTTGGCTCCAGGACCACCACCAACAGGATCATGCTGTTCCCCAAGAGAGCGACTGTGCTCAGAAGGAAGAAGGGAACTGAGATCCAGATATGGAAGGCCTCCAGCCCAGGGAAGCCTGATAGGAGGAAGATTGGGAACTCAGATGTGATGTTGCCGAGATGTGGCATGGTGAGTGGGTGAGGCAGCACCCTCCTTCATTGAGCACCACCTTCTGCTCAGCAGAACCAGAGTCCAAATCTATCTATGCCTGAGAGAGTGCTGAGCAGGTTCTCCTCTGATCTGTGGAGCCAGTCTAGGGAGAGAAAAATACAATAGCCCTCACTGATTCATCAATTGGCTGCTAAAGCACTTTTACTGCCTCCTTTCTCACAACAGTTTTAGTAAAAGGGGGTCAGGAAGTCTTACTGCCTTGCATTGATGGGTAAACTGAGGGAAGAAAATGGGTTGAGAGAGTGGTACCCAGTCGAAAGATACCACCCTACTCTCACGGCAAACTGACTGCATTTTTATCAGTTGTGAGTCAGAGGCAGAAAGCAGACAAAGTCCCTATGAGTTTGAAGGAAGGATTGACATTAACCTCTGAGTTATTAGTTATTCTTATTTGTCCAAACAACTGTCCCTCCTACTAATCTCAGACCCAGAGGGCAGGAAGAATCCCTGTCGGCTCCCTTCTTTGCTGGGTCTCAATTTTCATCTTCTCGGCAGCCTGGATCGGCAGCATCAGCTTACCTGCTCTAGGATCCTGTGCTTTCACGCACACCCACGCCGGGAGATAAAATGCAAGTTATCCTCAGGTGAAAGCTTTATATTGAATTCCAGGGATTCTCATTTATTTCCAAAGGTCCATGGGGGCTGGAGGAGAGGGGTGACTTTGAGAAAACAAATCAAAGCATTTTTTGCCAAGTAGGCAAGGGACTGTCATTCTGAGTAAGATTTCCCCTGGTAAAAACCTAGTGTCTCCCCAATGGGATGGAGCCCTAATTCATAGACATGGTCCTGAACAGTTCTATTAAAAAGTAAAGGATACTGAAACAGTTTGAAAACAAATCCCAGGGGAGCAGGAAATGATCCTGCATTCCTAGTGAAGTTCAGAGATCTCTACATGGTGCCAATTATGGTTATCTCACACTTCAGCCATTTTCCACTTCATGAGGTTATCTGTTTAAAACCACATTCTGTTTGTGAAATTTGGAAGGAAAAATATTTGAAAAGAGGGTTGTGTGGGCTGAAGGTTTTCTGCATGGTCATTAGGGATTTATAATTAAAATTATGAAAATAAAAATAAAATAATATGATTAGGCTGATATCATATACACTATCTGGGAATTTGAAAAGTCGTGTAGATAAAGACTATTATCAGAAAGAAGAAAATCTGTTATCTAATCATAAGTATGCACTAAATCTAGAGGATGCTACAAAATATTACTAATTTATCTACTGAGTCACCTTTTTGCTAATGAGACTGTGACAATAGGTATACAGATTTTTAAAATAGTAATCAAAGATCCATGCTTAAGGAACCTTTTTTACAGAGTCTCTTCCTCACCAAGATATGATTTATTGGACAAGATCTTGAACTTCAATCTTATACCATAGTAAAATGACACTTGCAGTACTTGGAAAAGAGGAATAAATGTATTTTTCATTTTTCAACAATGTGAGTTTTGGCTCATGCAGTGACTAGCTGTCCCTGTTTCTCGGGACTGAAGGGTTTCTTGAATGTGAAACTTCAAAACTTGTAAAATGACAGCCTCTTAATGAGAAAGAGGAATAGACAGAGGCTGATCAGCATTCTGAGGACAATTGCGACACGAATCTTTAAAATCCTGGAGTCCGTCAGGATGGTGGCATCTCTGTGAGGTCTGCAGATAGCAACAAAGTGGTCAAAAGCCATGAGATTGGTCACCTTTCCAGAAGGCTGAGTATAGCAGATTGTATTTTGCAGAGATGGTTACATGGACACATATCAATCAACATGTATCTCTTATAATGCAACAGTGAAACCAGCCCATCAAGATGTGCCGTCTATGTTGCCTCTCCCTTAATATGTATGAGCCTGTGACTATGAAAAAAAAAATGGTGGTATGCGTCTGTATTCATTTCCTAAGAACTCCATAAAAATTACCACAAACTTGGTGGCTTAAAACATATTAAATTTACTGTCGGGGGAAGGGACATGATGGTGATGGAACCGGTCCCAGTGTGTGTCTCTGCATGGGTGGGTGTGCATAAGAACGAATCTGTGCAGGCGTATGCACATATGCATGCAAGTGTTTGAGCGAATGTTTGAGAGAAGACACACAATCAAGCACCCAGGGCTCCCCTGCAGAAGTGGCTGCAACTTACCACTGCTCTGAATTCGGCACCCCCCATGCCAGCAATATCTGCCAATTCTCAGGGCATCTCTTGGGAAATTGTGGCAGAGATCAGACACCCCTCAGCACCTGGCACCTGGCCCGACACCACCAACTGGGACAACAGATCAGGCACTGGCAGCATGGACCATGATGAAAATGCAGGGAAGCCAGAGCTGAATCCCACCAGAGGAGAAGACACTGGCTGGCACCACTCTCTCTGTCCCAGAACCTGGGCAGAGACATCCTTTGGCTCATCCAGTACTGAGAATTCTTCATCCTGGGACTGTAGGGCAATCTCCTGCCCCCTCTGGGATTGGTCACCATTTTCCAGGGAGGATACTCCAGGTGCATGATACCCAAAGACAGCAGCTGGCTTGGAAACCCAGATGCCCCATCCTCCACAAGGGCCCAGCCACAGACATGTGCAGTCAGAGTGGGAGACCTAGCAATACACAAGTAGTGGTGAGTCTTGATCCAATTCAGCTCCCTCCCCCTAACAGTGCCTGGGACCTCTGACCCACATGGAGAGAGCAGAGGGGAGGGTGGAGAAACCAAAACTTACTCCCACCCACAGTGAGCCAAAAGCAGCAGTGCTTGGGACTGGCCAGTAAAAAAGGAACTTGAAGTTCCAGAAACAGCCACAAGAGGGAACAAGAGGGAGCTCAAAGACTCACAAAAGTTTGGGGTCTTTTTTTTTTTTTCATTCACCCTTTCCATATATATATTTGTGAATGTGTGTTCTGATTTGATACCCTCCCTTTTCTCCCTCTTCTTTTTTTTGCATATATTTGAGGGTGAATGTATCTTCAGTTTTGTTGCTATTGTTGTTTTGTTTTGTTTTTTGTTTTGTTTTGTTCTGTTTTATGTGTTTATTCATTTGTTTTATTGCTGTTTTCTTTTTCTTCTTCTTTCTCTTCATCTTTCTTTCTTATCCCTTCTTTCTTCCTCTATCCTTTTCCTTTCTCTTATCCCATTTTGGTTTCAAGGGGCCTATATACATTCCCACTGCATGGATGTAGTGTAAGGTGTGAGAAGTGAGTTCCAGGGCCTCACACCCCAGTCAGCAGATACTGCAATCTGCAGACAGCTTTTGAATCATAACTCTTCCCATTACACTTTAAACAAAACTCAAAGTTGCAAAAAGACAGCACAACCTCCCACCCCAAGCTCAGCTTCAAAATTGAACA
This sequence comes from Tarsius wallacei, assembly GCA_963574415.1. Classification (NCBI taxonomy): domain Eukaryota; kingdom Metazoa; phylum Chordata; class Mammalia; order Primates; family Tarsiidae; genus Tarsius; species Tarsius wallacei. Next base: position 1,843 of record CAUYQG010176328.1, on the reverse strand, counting down.
AATTCAGAGACTCTACCTAAGGAAGAATAGGGGATTGAACAAACAGAAGTGAAAGCTACCCGCCCCCCCCACCCCACCCCCCACTGAGCAACAGAATTAAAGAGGAAGAAAAGGGAGGGGAAAAGCCCATCACAAATGAAGAAGAATCAAGAGAAGAACACAAGTCCCTCCTCCCCATGCCCCTAGAAAGGCAGTACCTAAGAATACAGACTTCAGAACTGAAGCAATGAAGATTCCCCAGAATGACTGGTCTCAGACTACAAATTGAGACATCAAGACATTGATGGAGGTGATAAATAAAAATCGTGAAAGGCAAGAAAAAAGAATGAAAGAGTTGATAACAGAAATGATGGCATTAAAGAGCACAATGAATGAAATAAATAACAAACTGACAAGCATGGAAAGCAGAATTAACCAAGAAGAAGAAAGAATCTCAGAGCTTGAAGAATGAAATATGGAACTAGCCCAAATGGTTAAAAACATAAAAAAGAAACATAAAAAGACAGAACAAAACCTTCAAGAGATGTGTGATTATATGAGGATGTTGAACTTATGCTTGATCGGCATTACTGAGGCAGAAAGAGAGATAGAGAATGCCTTTGAACAAACATTCCATGAGGTTATCCAAGAAAGAGAGCAGGGAGACAGCCCACAGAATGGGAAAAAATATTTGCCAATTGTATATATGACAAAAGCCTCAGATCCAGGATCTACAGGGAACTCAAATGTGCCGAAAGGAAAAAATAACACAGCCCCATCAAAAAGTGGGCAAAATACATGAATAGACACTTCTTAAAAGACATATGAGCAGTCAACAGACACATAAAAAAATGCACAGCCTTAGTAACTCTTCAGAGAAATGCAAATTTATAAGGGTACTTGATATAAATCCAGGTGAAGTGAGGGCCAATGGAAGGCCCAAACTTTACCTGTACTTAGACCACTTATGTACCCAATCTTGACTTGTACCCCACATCTTTAAAATTTTTTTTTAAATTTTTTTAAATAAACGAATCGTCTCAGTTCTGGAGGTCAGGGTCTGAAATCAAGGTTCACAGGGCCACATTCTCTCCAAAGACTTTAGCAGAGACTCCTCCCTTGCCTCATCCAGTTTCTAGTAGTTGCAGGGGTTTCTTGGCTTGCAGCTACATAACTCAATTTTTCTCTGCTTCTGTTTTTGCATGGCCTTCTTTTCTGTTTCTTAAAAGGCTGCTTGTAATAAGATTTAGGACCCACCTGTTTTATCCAGGATGATCTTATCTTGAGATGTTTGATTATATATGAAAGCATCACTTTTCCAAATAAGATTATATTCATAGGTACCAAGAGTTAAATTTTGGGCATATCTTTTCAGAGGATACCCTGAAATTTTACTAAAGTCATTTATCAGAGCAAGAAGGTTTTTGATCAATGCCCTAGTGTTTTCAAAATATAGAATCATATGGTCCACAAAAACAGATGGCTTAACTTCCTCTCCTTTTACTTGGATACCCCTGATTTCCTTCTCTTGCCTGACTGTTCTAGCAAGAACATCCAGTACTATGTTGAACTGGAGGGGTAAGAGTGGGCAACCTTGTCTTGTTCCCATTTTCAGGAGGAATGCTTCTAACTTCTGTCCACTGAGCAATATTTAGCTGTGGGTTTATCATAGATGACTCTCACTGTGTTGAGGAATGTTCTTTCTATATCTAGGTATTTCAGAGTTTTTATCAAAAAGCGATGCTGGATTTTATGAAAAGCATCTAATGAGATAATCATGTGGTTCTTGCTTTTACATCTGTTGATGTATTTAATGACATTTATGGTTTTGTGGGAGTTCTATATCTTGAGCATATCTTCAACT
>CAUYQG010176327.1:0-10798 GCA_963574415.1 Tarsius wallacei | reverse complement strand
CACTGCACTCCAGTCTGGGCGACAGAGTGAGACTCCAACTCAAAAAAAAAAAAAATTGTGGTTTTCAAATACCAGAAGGCCCTCTCTTATTTTCGTGTGCTGTTCCCAGTTATCCACGCACACTTTTACGCTGAATCTGAGTTAATACCATTGTGTTCATCACTATCTTAAGTGCAGACAAGTTGACAAGACAATACACCCAGCCCTGACATGTCATGTTTGCTGCTTTCCTGGTGGAACTGGGGGCCGTTGTTGCTGTGCATAGCAGTGCAGGACTATACCAGGGACCATGCCAGCCCAAACCAAGCACAGTCATCCCAAGTCAATAGGGGGAATTACAATTGTTCTGTGACCTTTAAACTTTTTTTTTTTTTTTTCAAAATAATGAACTCTCTGACTGGACATGATGGCTCAACGCCTGCAACCCCAGCACTTTGGGAGGCCGAGGCAGGAGGATCACTTAAGGCCAGACATTCGAGACCAGCCTAGACACCATAGAGAGACTCTCCATCTCAATTGTTTAAACAAAGAACTCCCTTATCGTTTGTTATAAATGCACAGGGAGGCCGGGTGCAGTGGCTCGCGCCGATAATCCCAGCTCTTTGGGAGGCTGAGGTGAGAGGATTGCCGGAGCTCATGGGTCCGAGACCAGCCCGGGCAGCTTGGCGAGACCTCATCTCTACAATAAATAAAAAAATTAGCAGGGTGTGGTGGCGCATGCTAAGGCAGAAGGATCCCCTGAACCCAGCAGGTCGAGGCTGCGGTGGCCGTGAGCGTGCCACTGCACTCTAGCCTGGGCGACCGAGTGAGACTCTGACTCAAAATAAATAAATTAATTAATTAATAATAATTACATGCATAGGAAGATAGTAGCACTAAGTTACTTAGTTACTTAGTTAAGTTCATCACCAGTTAATACATTTAGAAGCACTGAAAATTAAAAACTTACCAGGAGTGGTTTGAACAGTGCCTGCCTTCTTATCTTTGTCCTATAGCACAGGAGGTGGGACCATGAATTTCCACGCCCCGTGCTCCGTGCTCAGTCCGGATCAGTGTCCCACATTTACCGTCTGTGCTTCCGGTGTGGTGCCATGTCTTCTGGAGCTCCGTTCACGTGAGGATGTTTGCCGGCATGGCTTCCTCTGGGACACCTTCACCCTCGTGTTAGGTCCCTTCGCTGTGTCCCTGTGGCTGTCCATCACCCCTGGAGGGCAGTGTCGTCGCTCCCATGGGCAGTCTATCAACTCTATTCAGGTCTCGCCTGGAGTCCACCCGTGTGTCATTGCCACTCCTTCATCCTCATGGGTCAGGTTTCCTCTTCAGACCACCCATTGTGATGGCTCTTATTAGGTGGTGACTTGACTGGATGGAGGACCACCTCCATGGCTGGTGAGGTGCTGGTGAGGGTGTGTCCAGAGGGGACTGGCACGTGCGTCAGTGACTGGGAGAGGAAGCCTCGCCCTCCACGTGGGCAGCACCACCCAATCAGCTGCCAGTGCGGCTGCCTCAAGGCAGATGGAGCAGCTCTCTGAGTTTCCTCCCACTCTCTCCCTTCCCGGGTTCAAGGCTTTGCTTCTTCTCTTCCTGCTGTGGACCTCAGCCTCTGGACTCTGGGACTTGCACCAGTGGCCTCCCCGGGGCTCTTGGGCCTGCGGCCTCAGACAGAGGCTGCAGCCCCCCTGGCTTTGAGGCTTTCAAACTTGGACTGAGCCCGCTGCCAGCTTCTCTCCTTGCCCAGCTTGCAGACAGCCACGTGGGACTCCGCCTTGCCACCTGTGAGCCAGTCTTCCCTAATAAACCCCTTTTATTATGCACATATCCCAGGGTTCTGTCCCTCTGGAGAACCCTGGCTAATACACTCATTTTTCTAAAACATCCAGTGGGTTTATCAATGGGAGATATGAAGGCAACACAACTACACACTTTGCTGTCTGTGTGGGAACCAAGATGCACAGTGACCAATCCTTGACGGGCTTGGAAAGCAGTGACATGATTGATCACAGATCATGATACACATGTGTCACTTCTGCCATGATTTGTGTACTGAAGGGCTAGTGACAGAGTCTGTACTTGCTTATAGCACTCACAGTTAAGTTCTGTGGGAACCGATGTGTGAACAGTATTGTTGCGATCCTGGTATTAGCTAATGAAACCATGGAAACTGTGTGTCGGGACCTGCAAAGCCAGGACTGCCTGTGTTCCCAGGATGGCCAATTTCGTACCACCAGCATGACATCACAAAGCTTAGGGCCCAGTAGCAGACCTTATACAGTATATTATTCCCACGGAACAGGCATGGTTGATGTGAGTATCCTCAGAGAGAACACTGTGCAGCAGTGAGGTAATTAGGGAAAAATAAGTGCTGAATATTTACTATTTTGTTTTTAATATTATTCACTAAATCATCACACATTTTAATCCCCCCCCCCCCTTTTTTTAGAGACATGGTCGTGCTCTGTCAGGCTGGAGTGCAGTGGTGTGAACATAGCTCACTGCAGCCTGGACCTCCTGGGCTCAGGCAATCCTCCTGCCTCAGCCTTCTGGGTAGCTGAGACTATAGGCCTGCACCACTACACCTAGCTAATTTTTTAATTTTTTATAGAGACAGAGTCTCACTATTTTGCCCAGGCTGATCTCAAACTCCTGAGCTAAGGAGATCCTCCCACCTCGGCCTCCTGGATAGCTGGGACTACAGACATGTGCCCCCATACCCAGATAATTTTTTTTCTGATTTTTGTATAGAGATGAGGTCTTGCTATGTTGCCCAGACTGGTCTCAAACTCCTGGGCTCATGCAACCCTCCTGCCTCAGCCTCCCAAAGTGCTGGGATTACAGGCAAGAGCCACGTCACCCAGGCTATTTTAATTCTTCTTCTTTTTATTTTTTTTTTGAGTTGGCATCTCACTCTGTCGCCCAGGCTGGAGTGCAATGGCATTCTCATGGCCTCCCCAGCATCAACCTGCTGGGCTCAGGCAATCCTTCCACGTCAGCCTTCCAAGTAGCCAGAACTACAGGTACACGCTACCACACCTGGCTAATTTTTGATTTATTGTAGAGACGAGGTCTTGCCAAGTTGCCCAGTCTGGTCTTGAACCCACAGGCTCAGGCAATCCACTTGCCTCGGCCTCCCAAAGTGCTGGGATGACAGGCTGAGCCACCGAGCCCGGCTATTTTAATTCTTAATGGTGACTTGTTTAACAGCCAGCTTGTGACATTTCTGAAAGTTTAGCAATCAGCTTGGAGAGCCTGTGCAATCCAGCTCCAGCATACTTGACGGAATTAGGGATGGGGAGAGGGATGCTGGGCTGGGCTGGTGTCGATGGCCTCCTTGACTGTGCGAGCACTCTCCCCTGACAGCACACTCTTCCAGCTGTGCCTTCCTCCCCGTGCCTGGTTGATCCAGCCTCCCCACTTTATGAAAATGGTTCTGGACGCCACTGTCTGCTCAGTGCCTCCCAAGGGCAAGCAGGAGCCTGGGGCCACCTGTAGCAGGTAAAAAGGCTGGGAAGGGGAAGTCAAGATTGTGGTGAGCCGTGATCGTGCCACTGTACTCCAGGCTGGGCAACAGAGGGAGACCCCAACTCAAAAGGAAAAAAAAAGAGCGCTGGGAAGGGAGAGTGGCCCCAAAGAAAGACAAAGCTGCAACCTGGCCCTCCTGATGGTACACTGAGACCGCTGTACCCTCCTCCCCATTTTGTTCCCATTATTGCGCTTGGGGGCCACCAACCCTGAGAGGCTGTGACACAGCCAGGGCCATTAGAACAATAATGAGCTGGAGCTCGGGGACAACAGGACACGAGCAGAGAGGGCCCTGAGGAATGAGCTAGCTGGCTTCAGAGGCATGATGCCTCTCCCAGATGGGGGATGGTCCTTGGGGTGGGGAGCTTGAGGACAGCTCTCCTGCCCAGAGCCCACCCGCTCCTTGGTCACGTAGTGGGCCTTTCTGTGATGATAACCATGTTTCAATCTACATTGTCCAATGCAGCAGTCACTGGCCACGCGTGGCCATGGAACACTTGAGGTGTGGTTGGTGGAAGTGGGGAAACAAACAAACAAATAAACAAACAAACAAATAAACCAAAAAAAGTAAAAAGATAAAAAATACATAAAAAGAAATGTGGCTGGTGCATGCCAAGAACTGAAAATATCATTGTATCTCACTGTGATTAATTAAATTTAAATAACCAATATGAGGCCGGGCACAGTGGCTTATGCCTGTAATCCCAGCACTTTGGGAGGCTAAGGTGGGAGGATCACCCGAGGCCAGGTGTTCAAGACCAGCCTGGGCAACATTGTGAGACTCTGTCTTTGCAAAATAATTTTTGAAGTTTTAAATTAAAAGAAAGAAAGAAAGAGGCCAGGTGCGATGGCTCACACCTGTCATCTCAGCACTTTGGGAGGGCACGGCAAGAGGACTGCCTGAGCCCAGGAGTTCAAGACCAGCCTAGGCAACATAGCAAAACCTCATCTCTACAGAAAATCTAAAAATTAGCCGGGCATGGTGGCACATGCCTGTAGTCCCAGCCACTCGAGAGGCTGAGGCAGAAGGATCTTTGAGCCCGGAGGTTGAGGCTTTGCTGAGCTGTGATCATACCACTGGACAACAGAGAAAGATCTTGTCTCTTAAAAAAAAAAAAAGCTAATATGGCTAGTGCCTGCCACGTTGGGGAGTACAGACACAGACTTCCAAGTCCCCATCTCCGGAAAGCAAGGCCTTGGCGGGTAGGGGCTCACCTTCCACCTGGCCAGGCACACTGATCCGTCATCCTGGTCAGAGGTTCCACCTCTTTTTCAGGAGACTGAGGGGAGGACCTTCCTCTTCAGGGGAGACCACAGCCGCCCACAAAGTGGGGAGCCCACCAGAATGGGTGCAGCTCTCTGACCAGTGGTGCCGAAATGGCGGCCGCTCTGCCCGATGCCCCAGAACCCCATGACTCCTCTGTGACCTCACATTCTCCTGAGGGTGTTGCACCCGCCACCTGCTCAGAGCTGGATGCTGTGTCTCTGGGCTTCAGTCCACACCCGCCTCGCACGGGGTCTGCAGTTTCTTGGGTCACTGAGGCTTTGATTCAGTTTGCTCCACCCTGACATTATCCTCCGGCCACACACCAAGCACACTGTCAGGCTCTGTCCCCTGAAGCTGGCGCGTCTGTGGGGACACAGATAGGAAGAGAGACAGTGTCAGCACCGTGTGAGCACGGGTCCAGCCTTGAGGCAAGCAGGCGGTGTCCGGGACGACTTCCCCAAGGATGAGGGGGACACGTGGGCTTTGATGGCAGAAAGGGGAGGACAAGCATGACCCTTCAGGTAGACGGACCAGCCCACGGCACAAGGGACGAGCCGGGGGGAGGGGGCCCAAATTGTACCCCACGCCCTGCTCAAGAGCAGCCGAGACCCTCAGCCCCAGCCACCAGGCGTGACCCTGGGACTCCAGCAGCTGAGTGGGTGTCTGTGTCCAGGGCGGAAGGTCTCAAGGCACCCTCTTCCTCACAAGGCCAAGCACACACCGTGCACCAGGCTCCATGCGGGGCACTCCCAAAGGATCTCAGTGATGGTGGGCTTTTGCCATCTTACATGAAATCAGAGGCTCAGAGAGGTTGAGAAGTGTAGTCAGACCCACAGCAGAGCCAGTGGTTGAATCCAGGACTGCCTTTGACACCTGCGTGGAGACACCGGGCAGAGAAGTGTGTCCGTTCTCTTGAGTGTCCGTGTGCATATAGACATGGCGTTGGTGGGCTGCTGGAACCGGCTCCTACCAGCTCGAGAACTGGCCGTGTGCCGTCTTCCCCACTGCACGTTCAGCGGCATCGCCATGGCGGCTTAAAACTGGCCCTGGCAGATTTATACCATGGAAGTTGGCAACAGCTGCAGATGAAAAAGCTGGTTGTTCAGTACCAGCCAAGCCACCAATGATTGACAAGTGCTTGTCTGCGCGAGACTGAGTGTGGGTTTTCACACGTATGTGTGTTCGTGTGTGTGTGGTGCATTTGTTTGCTGCCTAGTACGTCCTTGTCTGTTCATGTCTTAATCACCGTGCCTTCTCTGTGTGTCTGTGTGTGTTGGTGTGTCTCATGCATGCATATGCATGTGTGAATCTATGTGTGTGTCAGAGCGTATGTGCGTTTCCGTGTATGATGGTGTTTTTCAGGGTGTTTATGTGTGAGTCTATTTGTGTGTACGTGTCTGTGTGTCTGAGGGTGTCTTTGTGTATGTGAATCTTTATGTGTCACCGTGTGTCACTGTGCGTGTGTGTCACTGTATGTGTGTGAGTGTCACTGAGTGTCTGTGTGTGTTTATGTTACTGTGTGTGTTTCTGTGTGTTTGTGTTATTGTGTGTGTTACTGTGTGTCACTGAGTGTGTCCGTGTGTTTATGTCACTGTACGTTTGTCTGTATGTGTGTCTGTGTGTGTAACTAACTGTATGCATCACCGTGTGTCTGTGTGTTTATGTACTCTGTTTCTTTGTACATTACCATGCGTCACTGTGTGTGTTTATGTGTTTGTGTCACTGTGTAGGTGTCACTGTGCATCTGGGTGTGCTTATGTCACTGCGTGTGTCACTGTGTGTGTGTTTGTGCTACTGCGTGTGGCCTCTCCAACCGAAGATCGCGGTTTCAAGTGAAATCGAGGCAGACACTCTCCGCTACAAAGCTTCAATTTGCTTGCTAATGTCCTTCAAAGGAGACAGGAGGAGGGGGGAGCCAGACAGAGGAAGGCTGCCGCTGGCAGGAATGATGTCACAGAGCAGGACCCGGGCAGCCTCCGTCAGCGCCTTCACCAAGTGTGCCCAGAGCACTGAGGTGCCACCCACCTCTGGAGGCAGCATGGGCCCTGGAGGGGACCCCGCCATGCCTCAAACACAGCCCTCAAGAAAGCAGTCATTTGGGAGGCTCCAGAGTGATAAAAATATAAACTTTGCGCCTACAAAATCTCATCTTCCGTTGTCATGGAATTGACAATACCGATAAGGATCAAAGGGACGAGAATAGACTCTCTGTTTCCCACTTAACTCTTGGAATCCTTTTATCTCTTCACTTCAACTGCCTCCTCCCTCTGGAGAACATTCTAGAAGCTGTAGTGTGGCCCTCTGTTACCCAGAATGCCGGCACCCTCCCTGGCTAGACAAGCACCCCCTTCTGGGGAAGAACCCCTTCTCTCCCCAGCCCAGCCACATGGCTGACCACCCTGCCCGCCTAACCCAGGGCAACCATGTGACCCAAGCTGGGCCAATCAGAGTTCTCTCTTGGGATTTTTCACAGTGGAACCAAGAGAGATGGACCGGGCCTCCTGGAAGGCGAAGAGGGGCCTCTGGGAGCCAGGAACTGTGGGTGGCCAGAGACAGAGACAGAGCGGACCCAGAGGACCCTGCGGCATTCTTGTCCCTGGTTCCAGCCACTTCTGAGGCCCAGCCTCACCCTGGCCCTAGCTAACCCTGGTGAGTTAACCAAGGTAGTGAACCACTGTTAAAAGAAAAACCTTAGACAAATGAAATCTACAGAGTTAAATCGAGCAAAGAAAAACTTGAGAATCAGACAGTCCCCCAGACCAGAATAGATTCAGAGAGACTCCAGTTCAACCTCATGGTTGAAAAAGATTTATGAATAGAAAAAGGAAAGTGACTTAAGGAAAATGGAAGGGAGGGACAGAAACAGGGATATTGGTTACAGCTAGGCGCTGGTCTTATCTGAACCTGGTTTGAATAGTTGGTCTCCTATGATCAGCCAAAACTTGGTGATTGGCACACAAGTAGGCTCCAGTCTGTTTACATGCCCAGTCAGTTGAAAGTTCACTACATATGGAGAAACCTTTAAAATATATCAAGAGGCAGCTTGAGACTAAACTGTTACAGAAATGCCAGGAGTTCAATCAAGGTCTCATTGCTCATCACACAGAAGGTCAATCATTGAGACAATGAGTATTGCCAGAGAAGAAAGCTTTTTATTGGGTAATATCAGCCATGGAGAACAAAAGGCTCAGTCTCAAATTCGTCTCCCCATCTGTTGAAGTCAGGGGCTTATATAGTGGGGCAAGAATGTAGAAAACAGTAATTAAGGAGGAGTAAGAAAGAGGAGTTGGTAAACAGGAATTAAGGAGGGGTGAGGAAAAGGATTAGGTAAACAATAGGGGTCTGGCAGCTTATCACCTGGGTGAGGTGCTCTGGTGAGTTTCAGTTCCTTGGTACTATAGGCCTGAGGGCTGGTTTCCTGCGAAGGGAACTCAGGCAAGACAAATGTTAAGTTTCAAACTTTAAGGTCATGCGGGTCAATTTTTATGTTTATTCAAAAAATTGTAACCATCAGTTTTATGGGGAAACTGGGCCAGTTTCAAAACTTAACACTATGCTTTGGGAATAAGCTCCTCTGAGCTTCCCCAGAAGCTGGGCCCCACCCATCCTCAAGCCATGGGAGGTGAGGAGGGCTCCTTCCCCCCTACAGGGCCCTGGCTTTCCTAGCTGCCTCTATCTGACCTCAACCTAAAAGTCACCCTTGCAGGAGCCTTCTCTTACGTCCCCCTAGATGAAAGCCCCCTTACTCCCTAATGAGCCTCTTCCTTTGTTTCCTCTGTCACAGGTACCAAAGTTATAATTATAGATGGGTGGGCTGTCTTGTGTGTTCAAAGCCTGTCTCCCCCATCCCTGCAGCAGGTCTTTCCTGAGACGGAAAGACCTTAGCTTGTCTGGTTTAATCAGGATTCTTTCCACTGCAAGTGTCAGAAACCTGATTCATTCCACCTTAAGCAAGAAGGTTCCTGGAGTTCAGAGGGAAGCCAGGCTGGAGCTGGGGTCTGGGAGTGATTGACGTGGGTGCTGTGGCATGGAACAGGCCGTGGGGAGTAGGGGCAAATGAGAAGAGAATCTCAGCCAGGCTCCAAGGACACACCTCACAGGATGCTCAGGACAAGGAGGAGGAACCAGTGAAGACACAGAGAGGAGGAAGGAAAGTCCCAGAGATGGTGCCCTGAAGAGCATAAGGGGAAGCCCTCCAGCAGGGGGCACTGCACAGGGAGGGAGAACCACTGGACTGGGGCGTGTCAGCTAGCAAGGGCCTGGTCTGTTGGGAGATAACCCATCATTAGATGTGACGTTACTTCTTCTTCCATCCCCTTCTCCCTCCATTCCTCCCTCCCTCCTTCTCCCTTTCTTTCTCTCTTTCTTCCTTCCTTCTTTTTTTTTTTTTTGAGTTGGAATCTCACTCCATCACCCAGGCTGGAGCCCAGTCAACCTGCTGGGCTCTGGCAATCCTTCCGCCTCAGTCTTCCAAGTAGCCAAAACTACAGGGGCACGCCAGCACGCCCGGATAACTTTTGATTTATTGTATAGACAAGGTCTTGCCAAGTTGCCCGGATTGGTCTCGAACCCTCGGGCTCAAGCAATCTACTCACCTCAGCATCCCAGAATACTGGAATTAAAGGTTGAGCCACCGAGACTGGACTGCTTATATGCTTTCTATTCGTTGTACTTGCTTTTATTTTATTTTGTTATTATTATTCTTTTTGAGTTGGAGTCTCACTGTGTCGCCCAGGCTGAAGTGCAGTGACACACTCATGGCCACCCCAGTGTCAGTCTCCTGGGCTTCGGCAATCCCTCTACTTCAGCCTTCCAAGTAGCCAGAACTGCAGATGTATGCTAGCATGCCTGAATAATTTTTTTTTTTTTTTTTTTGGTAAGTGTAGAGACGAGGACTTTGCCAAGTTGCCCGTGCTGGTCTTAAACCCGCGGACTCAGGCAATCCATTCACCTCGGCCTCCCAATGTGCTGAGATTACAGGCTGATCCACCAAGCCCAGTCTCTTTCTTTCTTTCTTTCTTTCTTTCTTTCTTTACTTTTAGAGGGAGGGTGTCACTCTGTCATTCAAGCTGGAGTGCAGTGGCACAATCATAACTCACTGCAGCCTTGACTTCCTAGGCTCAAGTAATCCTCCTGCCTTAGCCTCCCAAGTTGCTGGGATTACAAGCATGAGCCACTGCGCCCAGCCTCTTGCAAGCACATGCTGCAGCTTTTGCTGGTCACACGTCCCTGGCTGACGGTTCTGTGTGAACTATGATTGCCAACTGCTCAGCCCAGCAACCCTCATCTCATGGACTTGATGACCAAAGCCATATGGCATGACCTGCTCAAGCCCATATGGCGTGGGTTGCCGGGTAATAAAGTCCCAGAGGTCCCTGCCACTTCCCTTCTTCCTGCGGGTCAAAGCACCGAAATCCAAAGAGCCCTCAGCTCCCAATGGCCAAGAAGGCAGCCGCACCATCAATTATTAAACATCCCTTAAAAGCCCAAGAAAACTGAGATGGGACTAGATCGGAAGCCATCAGACCCTCACAACCTTTGGCTAAAAAGAGAAAATTCAGTCCGGGGGGAGGTAACCCACACGTCGCGGAGCCAAGAACTCCCAGGCCTCCCAGGCAGTCACCATCCCCGACTGGAGGAACACTGTGACATTTGACTCCTGTCCTCCCTGTGGCTGCTCAGACAAATGCTCCAAGAACCCAAAGTGAACTTTTGGCTGAAGACAGAGTTCTTTCTGCCTACCCCGCCACCATGTTTATAAAGCCCAAATCTGACATTCACATGTTTTATAAAGTGACATGCATTCTGCATTGCCATGGAACAGTATATCGTGTGTGTTGTTTCATCCAGTCTTTATTTATTTCTTTATTTTTTGAGTTGGAGTCTCACTCTGTCACCTAGACTGGAGTGCAGTGGCACGCTCCTGGCCATCGCAGCCTCGACCTGCTGGGCACCAGCGATCCTTCTGCCTCAGCCTTCCAAGTAGCCGGAACTACAGGCGTGCGCTACCAC
>CAUYQG010176324.1:0-36493 GCA_963574415.1 Tarsius wallacei | reverse complement strand
TAAGTCCATCCAAGTTGCTGTGAAGTTCATAATTTTGTCCTTCTTTATGTCTGTGTAATATCTCATCAAGTATATATACCACATTTTTAAAAATTCATTTTCTAACAGTTTAGTAACCCAAGTGAAAAAAGAAGCAAGGTTTAATCTTTTGTTTTTCTTCAATTTTTTAAATTCTGTCCTGGCTCAATCTGATTACTTCTTCATTTTCTCTGTACTCAAGAGGCTTCTTTTGACAATATGTACAGACATCTCTGTTCAGCACAACTAAAATATTCTATTAATTAGTCAGTTGCATCTAGCTGGCTCGTGTACCGTTTGTTTATGTTCATAAATATGTCTTAACTTTCCAAAAAGATTATAAACTCCCAGAGAGGAAGTCTATACTGTTATAGTTCCTATAGTTCCCCTTTAAAGTATCATACATGATGATAAAAATATTGATTTATACACACTAACAAATTAGAGCAATGAGAGAATCATAAATCATTCACTTTAGTCCAAGTTTACAGATTGTTTTAAATGCTAGCTTCTAATAAAGCTATATAAAAAGAGTTTCTTCCCAACTCTCAATTTACTAATTTATCACTTAGAAATAGTCTTTTCATGAAGTAATAGGAAAATTAAGAACTCACAGTGAAAAGGAATTTATATAAGGAAATATATACAATAAGAAACATAAAAGGGAAAAATATCCACAAAAAATAGAACGATGTTTCTTTAGAATTAAGAGCTTCCTTTTATTTTCACAAATGAAAATAACTTCAAAGCAGATGTACTTATCAGGATGCATTTCTACAACTTTTGGAACGATCATATATATATATACATGTATGTATATATATAAAACATTTCTACCTATACACATATACATATATACACATACATATTCTGATATATATAATTTTATATGTATAAAATGTCATATATTAAAATCTCGATTCACACAAAGATTCTGTAAAGTACATATTATAATTTCAATTATACAAATAAGTTTCAGATAAATTATGTAATTTGCCCAGAAAAGAGCTAAAATCAAAACAATCTCTGACTGGCTTTAGTCACTGGCTTTAGTATATAACAGTGCTTTCTACATAATGATTACTTAATTTATAACACTGAGATATAGAACTACAAAATGATGTTTCTTTAGGATGGAGAGTCTCCTTCCATTTTTACAAATGACAAATCATTTATAAACAGTTCAGGACGGATTCCTATTTTGTCCAACTAAAATTAAGTATATGTGTAAAATTTATTTAAATTTTCATATAGATCTGTGTGCAAATTTCTAAAATTAGACAATCTGACTACATTAAAAACACATTGCTTGGATAAAATCTGGTTTATGATAACCTAAATGAGCCATTTGTTTGCTGTTTAATGGTGGTACATTTTTATGTCTTAGATTTTATACATATATATATACACTAAATATATATGTTCTGATATTCTAAATCTGTAATGTAATTCAATTACTTGAAAGAATATGTTAAATAATCTGAAAGGGAGGGAAACAAATGGGACCTCATTTTTAAAATAATTTTATTATGCTGCTTGGCGTTAACACAGGTGTTCATATATTATTCTCAAGCCCTTTTTGTGTATCTAAAACACTTCATAGTACAGTAAGTTACTTGTGGTATCAGAAAAAAGAATATACAATATTATGTTAAAAGAAATCTAAAGTAAAAAAAAGAAGTTTGCATTCTTTTATTCAAAGGCCAAATTCCCATACCATCTCTTTTGAACCACCTATTTTAAGTTAAAGAAAGGAAACATTAGGTAGAGAGTGATGTGGGCACATTTCTTCCACAGAGGGCTGTGTAAATAACAGTCCCTTTTAGCATGTATTTTCCAAAGACTTGATAAAAGCTATTGAGGAGGTAAAGAGAAGATTAATCTTTAAACTACTGTCAGTGTATACCTAATTAAATAGAGTTTATTCTTCCTCAGTCTTATAGCCCTTAGAGGTATAGGGTGCTGAAGTTCATTAATGTTGTCAGCAAAACAATAACAATGGGGAAAGGAAGGAAGGGAGAAATTGCATGAAAAATAAATGTTCAGATTTCTTCCGAATAAAATGCTGGTCCAATATTGAGAAGAAATTTGAGAAAGAAACATTTTAATACATGGTATAGAGCCCCTTTTGCCTAAATATTCTTTAAGATCTCTCTTGAGACTACGTGAGAATATGTCCACCATTTTTTGGAGTATGCATAAGTTTGCAATTTCCACCATAACATATCCCCAAAATTCAGCCACTTAACACAAATTTATTACTTCTTCTGAAGACTTGAGGAAAGAATTCACTCCCACACTTATCAGGTTATCAGTTGAATTCGGTTCTATGCTATTGCAGGACTGAGTTCCTCATTTTCTTGTGGCTGTCCTCCACGGAATTGTTCTTAGCTTCCAGAAGTCACACACCTTTCTTGGTCCAAGGCCCCCTTCTTCATCTTCAAAGACTGCAACAATGGGTTGAGTCCTTCTCACATTTTGAATTTCTCCAAGCTCCCTCCTGCCTCATTCCTTCTATGTTCCTCTCTCTGCTCTTCTTTTCTGCTCTTAAGGGCTCATGTGATGACTGATCTCGACTTTTTTTTTTTTAATAAAAAAGGTCATCAGATTAGCAATATTAATTCTATCTGCAAAATCCCTTCAAAGCATTGCCTTAGTGTTTGATTGTAACCAGGAATGGGAATCTTGATGAGACATCTGAACTTTGTCTATGACATAGCGTGCCCACCACATTCAAGGAGACCTGAAATTTCAGGCAGTGAATGACACCTGAAGAGATATTGGCCTGGAGAAATGCCTCTAATATCTATTCATAAATAATAAGCACACCACACACATACACACAACGTAGCACTTACTCTCATTTTTTTCAACAAAATGCCAATTAGAAAATGACAGTTTAATTTATACTTTTTACAATCTTTAAAACATAAAAGTTTCTCTAAATGAAGCATTCTCAAACATTATTTGATTACTCAAGTGGATAACTTCATGGCTAATGATAAATCTTTTCTATTAGAAGTTGTAGTTAGAATGCTGTTATTTGTGTTTTGTATTTTCAGAAAGGTCTTGGATTTCTTGGGAGAATGTTTGAATGAGAGGATGTTCTTTGATAATTAGAAATGTCTTTTTGTGGGAAACAATTATCAGTATCAGTTAAGAACCAAACTGCAAATTTAATTATTCTTAAGTAGAGAAACATTCATTTAACTGTAATTCTTCTGGAAATTAACCCTATAAGATATGTTATAAAAACATAAATTGGGTTATGGTTAAAAATATGATGTTATAACAATATCATAAAATTTATTTGATCCATATTAATTTTATGCAATTCCTGAAAACCACTTATTGAAATCATCTTATTAATATTTGAATTGGAGTGCATTAGGTTACTCCTTTGAAGATTTATGTATTACCTAAGAAAGAGAAAACCAATTTTTTGAAATACCAATTAAATAAAGATATTCCATTAAATTAAAAAAATCTTTCTAATGTTCCAAATTCTTGGAGTGAATTTACTTATTGTGGAATCAAAGCACTTTTGAAAGAATAGAAATGACCAATTTTAAAGTAATTTTGAATTTTCTCTCTTTTCTTTCAAAACTCTAATTAGGTGTAATAATTGGTAATGAAAATGCTCTTAGTCACTGACCTCCATATAAATGGCAATAGGACTGTATTTCAGTGTTGTATATATTCTGCTCATAAACCAGATAGCAAAGGAAAATGATTGAGAACACAGGACTCTGAAGACAGACTACTTGGATTTTAATCCCATTTTGTCACTACTATCTCAGTGGCCTGAGGCAAATTATTCAGCCTCTAAATGCCCCAGCTTCCTTCTGTAAAATGGGTGTAATAATAATACACATTCATCCTAGGGTTGCTGTGAGAGTAAAATAAAAGAATGCATATAAATAAATACATATAAAGTTGTATAAGTGCTGGGCACTTCGTATAGGCTCAGTGAATGTTAACTATTATTCTTTTCTTTTCTTTTTTTGAGAAAGTAGGGTTTATTGAGAGGACAGAAAAGCTCCCACAGAGGGAGGGGAACTGAAGGGGTTGCCCAATTATTATTCTTAAAGCGATGTCCAATGTTAGGCTCCAGACTCTGACAGAGACCTACACTCTTCAAATCTATGGGCATCATGACATGGAAGCAAACAGCCTAGGCCTTAAAGGAACTGTCCTGTGGTCAAGTCAGCTGATGAAAAGAGAAGATAAAGGAAGTATTCCTACTGATCAACTATGTTTGCACTGCTGCAAAGACACTACTGGTGTGTCCCTCATTCCGGCCATTCCCCTTGTTCATTCATTTTTCATCAGAAAAATTAATGAGTACCTATGATGTAAGTTTTGTATGATGATGTTATAAAGCTGAATATAAAGTTTTCAACTCTTATGTAGTTCACAGTCTTGCAAAACACACTGGTAGCCCCAAGCCATCTTTTCTTTTGACTCACTGTTTTGAATTTAACAAGAAAGCCACTTTTCTATTGAAAGTAATAAAAGTGGGGAAAATGATAAAGTTATATCATGAGATGTAGAGTTGAGAGGCTATCAGTGCTTTGGGGAATATGTATCAAAATTTTCTTGAGTCATTTTATCACATTTAACTCACATTTTTATTAAAACTGAGATGCAAACAAAGCTATGGAGAAAAGACAGTGTCTCTGGTTTCCACAAGCTGTTTGATTATAGATGGGAGAGAAAATATAAATTACCTTTTATTTCTACATTCTGACAAGACTCCATCACACCTGCCTTTCCTCGCCCTATCCCACAATTAACCACTATCTCCAAAGAGGTTGTGCTAGTTTACACTCCCACCAACAGTACAGAAGTGTTCCTTTTCCCCCACATCCTCTCTTGGAAAATAGTGTGGCAATTCCTAAAAGATCTAAAAATTGACATTCCATATGACCCAGCAATCCCCCTTCTGGGACTATACCCAGAAGAACTCATATCATTCTATAAAAAAGATACCTGTGTACACATGTTTATTGCAGCGCTATTCACAATAGCAAAAGCATGGAACCAATCATGCAGCCCATCGAAAGTAGACTGGATTAAAAAAATGTGGTACATATACACTATGTAATATTATGTAGCCATAAAGAAGGACAAAATAATGAACTTCACAGCAACTTGGATGGATTTAGAGACTATAATACTCAGTAATCTATTACAGAAACAAAGAACTGAGTACCACATGTTCTCACTCATAAGCAGGCCCTGAGCAATTATCATAATAATATAAGAAAGGGATTGGCAGTAGTGGGACACAGCCGGGGGTAGGCGGCATATTCATCAATAAGGGTACCTGATTTCAAATCAGGTGAAGTGGTGACCAAAGTCAGACACAAACTTTACCTGTACAATGACCATTTGTATACTTAACCCTGAATTGTACCCCACATCTTTAAAATAAATAATTTTTAAAAACCACTATATCAATACCAAATGCTGTGTTATCAGCTCGGTTATACTATTGTCAATTTAGGCTCAAGAAAGTTTGGAAGAGTTTTTTACAGAATAGCAGTTTAGATCCAAAAAGCTGTTAGAAGTGATCAGCCTTCTCTTCTGCAGCCTATATTCCAAGGATCTTAGAATTTCAGGCTTGGAAGGAAAACTTATTATCTAATACAATTGTATTCTTTTTCTGAATATTTGAATAATATTCTTAAGGCTACATTGGTAGTTACGTTGCAAAGCCAAAACTATACCTAAAATTCCATTCCTATTTCAACTTCTTTCCACATCAGTATGTATTCTAATTGGATGTAATGGGCATTTACTATTGTCGAGGGTAGATTCTAAACTAATGATTTAATCCACTGCTAATGAGGCATTAAATGTCCACAGTTGATAACAAATAGCATGAAAAATATCTGAACACTGAATTTATCATCATTTAGTGCAACTTTAATCAAATTGTATACCACCTTTGTTTGTGTATTCCCTCATGCTTCTCTCTTTGTTAAAGACTTTTGTCATCATATAGACAAATTATATACATCAATAAAATTATAATCATGACTTTGGGATTCATGTAGTTAAAATTATTGGAAAAAGAATAAAATATTCACTAAATGTTGCTAATCATAAGTGGTTCTATGTTGCTTCCAGGAAACAAAAGAAACAATCTATATCGTAAAAGTAATGACCACAAAATAAAATAAGACACCAGTTTAAAAACCAGGCTTGCCCATATATTGAAAATTCTCTTTTAGCTTAAGATATGTAACTCCTAGACACTTGTTTATCAAGAATCTCTTTACTGGTAGAAAATGATATATTTAGGCTTCCAATTTCTCAGTGATTAAATTCCTACAATTAGATAAACCAAAAACAGTTATATCATCAAAGAATATACAGCATAATCTTGAAATCAGTAAAGACCACATAAGGACCTTTTGATATTGATAATTTCAAAGTAAACATCAAAAGACATCTGAATAAAATAAACAGGAGCATTTTCCTGCTTATTCCAAGCAATTCCCAAGCACATTGTTTGGCTTATTTAGAGAGTCAGATTAGAAGTCCAATGCCAATTTGATCTTTGCCTTTGAGAAAATTTTTGCATTTAATCAGGAAGTTTGTGGGTTTTCCTCTTTATTGTCGCAATCTAGAAATCAACTTTCCATACAACCCTGCAATCCCTCTACTGGGAATATACCTGGAGGAACTCAAATCATTCAATGAAAAAGATACCTGCACATGTATGTTTACTGCAGCATTATTCACAAGAGCAAAAATATGGAACCAACTGTGTTGCCCATCAAAAGAGGACTAGATTTTAAAAATGTGGTACATATACACAATGGAATATTATGCAGCCATAAAGAAGGACTAAATTATGAACTTCACAGCAACTTGAATGGACTTAGAGTCCATAATACTGAGTGATCTATCACAGAAACAAAGAACTGAGTACCCCATATTCTCACTCATAAGTGGACCTTGAACAATTATTATAATACTTTAAGAAAGGAATTGGCAGTAGTGGGAGACTGCCAGCGGAATGGAGGGTGGGATTAGCTGTAGTGGGAAACTGCCAGGGGAGGGAGGGCATACCTCATCAACAAGGGTACCTGCAAAATGAACATTTGTATACGTAACCCTGAATTGTACCCCACATCTTTAAAATAAAAACTAGAAATCTCGCAATAATACCTAGGTGTGAGTCTTTTTTCATTATTATTTACTAACTCAGCTCTTGATCAACTTTTTTGGTCTGAAGCCTCAAGTCTTTTGCTCAAAGGAATATTTTTCCTGTGCTTATTGCCTCTCTTCAATCAACTCATCTTATTCTTACAATATGTATGGATCTTTGTGTCAAAACTCCATGTATCTAACATTTATTGAGATTTTCTTACTTCTTGCTCTTGAAGCTAAGGTATGGGATAAGTACTTGAGTTTGCTTCTGGTTTTATTGGTGACCCTTCTGCTCTTTACTTTTATCTATTATGACTTTTTTATTTGTTTTGTTGTTGTTTTATTTTTCCTTTAAAGCAAGGGACACCTCCTTTTGAGTTTTAAGCCCTCAGTATTTGGTGCACAGTGTGATAATTAAGGTCATAGATTCTGGATTTAGGTTTTTCTGGAGCTCTGGCTTGACAATTTACCAGCTGCTTAACCTTAATCAAGTTGCATTAACTATGCCTCATTTTCCTCACCACACAGAGATAATAGTAACATATCTTCTATGGTTGTTGTAAGGTTTGAATGACATTATAAATATAAAGATCAGAGAATGTAAATGGGGTATAGTAACCTTCGATAAAATCACCGTATTGTTCATTTACATAGCAGCCCTGTGAGGTGATTCTCTCTGATACTCCCACTCCTCCAAATGGGGGTTAAATAATGCTATAGTTTTCCAAGCATGAGATTTCCTAAGTTTTCTGTTGGTGAGAACTGTCTACTTGCCTCTCAGGGTTTCCTTACTTTCTTTATAGTGGGCAGAACAAAAGCTTCTGTCAGCACCTTGGGTTAACCACATCCTCCTTCTCCTCCTTTTCTTCTTCTTCCTCTTCTTCCTTCTTCTTCCTCTTTTTTTAAAAAATACTTTTCTGAAAGAGTCTGTTTTATTGTCATTTTTCCCTGTTTTCTAGCATTGCTACAGATTTCTTTTGTGCTGTAGTAATTTTCATGGGGTTAGGGTGTGAAGAAAAGTGGAAAAAAATAGGTTGGTTTAATTTCCCATCCTGAAGGTGGAAATTCTATTTTGGATCTTGAAAATAACTGAAATGTGGGACAGGTGCAGTGGCTCAGCCTGTAATCCCAGCACTTTGGGAGGCCGAGGTGAGAGGATTGCCTGAGCCCGGGGGTTCAAGACAGCCTGAGCAAATTGGTGAGATCTCTTCTCTACAATAAAATCACAAAAACTAGATGAACGTGTTGGCATGTGTCTGTAGCTCCAGTTACTTGAAAGGCTGAAGCGGAAGGATCGCTTAAGTCCAGTATGTCAAGGTTGCGGAGGCCGTGAACGTGCCACTGTACTCTAGCCTGGGCGACAAGAGTGAGACTCCAACTCAAAAAACAAAAAAAAGAAAAGAAAATAACTGAAATGTTCATTCTTTTTTATAGTAGGTGAGTTAGCTGAGAAATGGTAGGTAAGTTAGTTAAGAAACAGATTCTACTGAGTAAAATCACTTTCAGTTGCTTATTTCACTAAAATGGTGCAAAGTAAATAGCTGTCAACATGATTAAAATTATTGAAAATCTGAATTTAATTAATTTGAGAGCTATGTTATTATCCTACTTTATCACACCTCTGACCACTTAATTAGTAAGATTTGCTTTTAGTTCATCTCTAAAATTTCTATGCTCACATCCAAGAGTAGTTATATGGACAACCACTGGTTGCAGGCTGGTTATATGGAAAACCAGCCTGTGTAATTTTTTATTGGCATAGTTGCCCATTTTGTGACTGTTTGGGTTACAATTTGCTTTTTCAATTATATTATCTTCAAGCTTATATGAAAATAAGATATAAATTCCTGTGCTTATACTAGAGTATTTGGGAGAGGCTATCTAAAGAAAGAAAAGGCCAAGCCAGCCAAGGATTTGAATCTAGAAACACAGAGGTCACTCCCTGACTGTATATAAAATTGAAAAGACCAAAGACAGGTGCAAGATTTCTGAGTTATTGTTTACAGAAAACCAGTCATGTCTAAATCACTGGTAGAAAGCATTCAATGCAATGAAAGGATTTATTTTCTGTAAACATAAATAATAGGAATTTATACTTGTTGAATTTAGCACCTTTAAAACACACACACACACACACACACACACATACACACACAATGGCAATTTAATTTATCTTATTCCTTCCAGCTTGTGAAATAGACTGGGAAAAAAAAAAAAAAAAAACATTGACGGAGAGAGAGGTTAGACTGGCTTGTTCTGATGTAGGCAAGCTGTCAAAAATGCTGGATAGGGAAAGGTAGACTATTCAACTTTATGCAATAAGGAAGCGCAGCAGACTCCTCCTGAGTGTCTGTGAGGTCAAATGCTATGCACCTCAATCTACCTCCTGAAATTAATAGCCAGGTGTTATGCTAGTTACTGTACCTTAATCATTAAATATGACTGTGGCAGTAGGAGAGAAAAAAAATGCTAGGACACATGAGCTAGGGTGATAAAAGGAAAGCATCAATCATGCATGACAGAAAAGCCAAAGGTACTCTCTCTCTGCCTGAAATACTCTGCAGATTCTCTCTTACATCAGACGTCAAACTTCAGAAACATTATTTCTTATAGTGTCTCTTTCTCTACCTCACTGTCTCTCCTTGTCTCTCTCTCTCTCCCTCTCTCTCTCTCTCTCTCTCTCTCTCTGTGTGTGTGTGTGTGTGTGTGTGTGTGTGTGTGTGTGTGTGTGTCTCACCACTGCCATGATTAAAGGACCACTTTTGGGTAGATGAAAACAAAATGAAATGCATTCGTCAGTAATGCCAACATTTTCCACGTAGTACCACCAAGATCTAGTTGAAATTAAAGGGGATTTCTAAAATTAAAAGTCATAGTTGAAAGTTATGGTTCATTCAGTAAAGGTTAAAGTAGAGTGAAGCAAGAATAGTTAGAATCAACAGTTCATAGTCACACTGGCAGCACAAGTTAGCCCCTTCTCTTTCATGTTTCTGTAATATTATAGGTGTGTTGCATATGTTACCTTAGTCCATATTCTGGTGGAATTGAGTGGTAGAAATGGGATACCTGGAAGTAGGAAGTAAGAAATTGATATGGTGAAGTGAAAGGAAACTAAGCTGGGTTTCAGTTTGCTATAGAATGTGCATAGATTACTTAACTTCTCTAATATTCAGTTTTCTTGTTTACAAATGACTGCTTTGAGCCAGATCAGGAATCCTTAATCTGGGGTCCACATGCAAGTGTCAGAGGACTGGACAGGAGACAAATTATAAGAGAAACTGTTCATCAGTTGTTTGTTATTAAAAAGATATACACTAAAGGAATGCTTCTTCATTTGTAGTGAAAGACTAGTTCTTTGTCATTTTCAATCTGTTATGAACCAAAACTTTAAAAAAACACAAAAATTATATTAAAAATCAATATATACAAAACGGATGTATCTGTTTACTGCTCACATGCCTTCTTCTGAGAAGTGTCTATTCATGTCTTTTGCCAACTTTTTAATACGGTTGTTTGTTTTTTCCTTTTGGCACCTTTGAGTTCCTTGTAGATCCTAGATATTAGACCTTTGTCAGATTTACAGTTAGCAAATATTTTTTCCCATTCTGTGAGCTGTTTCCTTGTTCTCTTGATGGTTTCTTTTGCTTTGTAGAAGCTTTTCAGTTTGATGAGGTCACACTTGGCTATCTTATCTTTTATGGCATTCACTTTTGGAAAATTGATAAAGAATCTGCTGTCAATTCCAATGTGCATAAGAGTGTTTCCTACATTTTCTTCTAGGATTCTCATATTTTGACGTTTTATATTTAGATCTTTGATCTATTTAGAGTTGATTTTTGTGTATGGTGATAGGTAGGGGTCCTTTTTCAATCTTCTGCATGTAGTCAGTCTGTTTTCCCAGCACCATTTACTGAATAGGTTCACCTCTCTCCAGTAGTTGTTGGTGGAGGCTTTGTCAAAGATGAGTTGGTTGAGAAATTGAGGTTCTGCTTCTAGACTCTCTATCATGTTCCATTGGTCTGTATGCCTTTTCTTGTACCAATACCAGGCTGTTTTGATTATTGTAGACTTATAGTAAATTTTAAAATTTGAAAGTATGATACCTCTTGTGCTTTTTTCTTTTGCTGAGGATTGTTTGGGCTATTCATGGTTGTTTATGTTTCAATATGAATGTCTCTGTGATAGATCACTGAGTATTATAGACTCTAAATCCATCCAAGTCGCTGCAAAGTCCATAAATTTGTTTACTTTTATGGCTGCATATTATTCCATCGGTATATGTACCACATTTTCTTTATCTAGTCCACTTTTGATAGGTAGCAAGCATGGTTGCTTCCTCACTTTTGTTATTGTGAATAATGTTGCAATAAACATGTATGTGGAGGTATCTTTTTTATAGAGTGATTTGAGTTCCAGATTTGAGAATGTCATTTCCAGGTTTGAGAAGAATGATGCTGGTAATTTAATGGGTATTGCATTGAATCTGTAGATTGCCTTGGGTAGGATGGACATCTTAACAACGTTAATTATTTCAATTCATGAGCATGGAATATTTTTCCATTTGTTTGTGTCTTCTTTGTTTTTGTTTTGTTTTGTTTTTGAGCAGTTTTGTAGTTTTCATTGTAAAGGTCTTTCACTTCTCCAGTTAGGAGATGCCACAGTATTTCACTTTTTTTGTGTGTGTGTGTGGCTATCGTGAATGGAATTGTGCTTTTTATTTGGTTCTCTGTTTGTTGTTGGTGCATAAGAAAAAAATGCTCAGCCTCACTAATCATCAAAGAAATGCAAATTAAAACCCACACTGAGATACCAGCTAACTCCAGTCAGGTGGCCATCACCAATAACTCAAAAACAAGAGATGCTGGAAAGGATATGGGGAAAAGGGAACTCTTCTACACTGTTGATGGGAATGTAAACTAGTACAACCTCTGTGGAAAAGAGTGTGGCCATTTCTAAAAAATCTAAAAATCAACCTTCCATAAGACCCACCATTCCCCATTATGGGAATATACCTGGAGGAACTCAAATCACTCTATAAAAAAGATACCTCCACATACATGTTTATTGCAACATTATTCACAGTAACAAAAGCAAGGAAGCAACCATGCTGCCTATCAAAAGTGGACTAGATAAAGAAAATGTGGTACATATACCGATGGAATAATACGCAGCCATAAAAGTAAACAAATTTATGAACTTTGCAGCAACTTGGATGGATTTAGAATCTATAATACTCAGTGATCTATCACAGAAACAAAGAACTGAGTAAGAACTGAGTACATGGCATGTACTCACTTATAAGCGTACCCTGAACATTTATTATACTATAAGAAAGTGATTGACAATAATGGGACACTGCTGGGGGAGTGGGGCACAAAATGTCAATGAGGGTACCCAATCTCAAACCAGGCAAAATGGGGACCAAGAGGTGGCCAAAACTTTACCTGTATGATGACCATTTATGTACCTAACACTGAATTGTACCCCACATCTTCAAAATAAAAATAAATGAATATATATAAAATAGAAACCCTAATTTTTCTATTAGAGTTAATAGGTATAAAATTACTCTGTTGGCTTGCTATAAACATTTCTAAATGCTTTCTGTCAACTAGGGTAATTGTAATGGGCTAGCCAGCACTGGTGCATAGATCAGACTTTGGGTAACAAGTGCTCTAAGGTTCCTCCCATCCCTAAACTTAAAAGTTTCTATGGGAAACCCAGATATCCCTATTGCATTATTCTGCCTCAACTCCCGTTGCCAAAACCATACAAATCAACTTGGCATTGCACTCAACACTATAAAGGGAACTCAAGCTAAAGGTCCAGCTTTCTCAGAAAGCAATGTAAGGTTAAAATAATAATGACAATGACAACAAAATATGTTTTACTCTGTCACCTGTGATTACTTATGTTCCCTGAAAAATAAGGATAAGATAAGGGAAAGCCTGTAGGACTAATTACCACTAGAACCTAGGTATCTGCCACTTGACCTACTGGTTCTCTCATTTATGCTTCTCTGCTCACATAATTATCCAGACTCAAAATATCTTTTCAGCCTTTCCACAATTTCCTACGTACAGTCTCTTCAAGATACCTCGCTGCAATTATTGGGCACTCAAAGCATACTTACTAAGCACTTATCAATAGAAGAAGGCAGTAGATAAATATATATATCCCTGCCCTTAAGTGGTTTAGAGCAAATCAGTTTTTATAAGTATAAAGAATCACAACTGGAAAATGCAGAAGGGACGATGAAAAATGTCATCAAAGTTAGAATGGAAGGATCATATAAAACTCTTCTAGGAAGTCCTTTGGGGCTGTTTCTTAAGTCATGACTACCTGATGATCTGGTCGTAATATTAGACAGGCTTAGTCAGCTTGTTAGACTATCAGTTGGGCTTCTCTGCTTCCTTTATTGCTCCACACTTGGGTAAGAAGTATGTTCTGCCCAAAGGGTAGACTCCTCTTGGATCAATAGTGTACTAATTAAGTAAGGGAAAAAGGAAAGTGTGTGTGTGTGTGTGTGTGTGTGTGTGTGTGTGTGTGTGTGTGTGTTAGTTTATTTATGTTTGGTAGGAAAAAAACCAATGAATCATGGGGAGAAGTACATGTAAAGTAAATGGTGAGAGGTATCATAAAATAAGACTTTATCAAAGAATGTGATAGGGAAGGCGATTAGAATGGTGAGAAATGAGGAGGGAGAGTAAGGACAAGGTCATGAAGCTTCTCCTGTATCTTCCTAAGGATTCTGGATTTAGCCTGAGGGGACATTGTTGACTCATACAAAGATTTTACATAAAGGAACAATATGATTAGTTTTTTGTTTCTATTAGCATTAGAAAGTATATCTTGGAGGTGAGCAGAATGGAGTTGGTAGTGCCAAGGAGTTCATCTAATAAAGTGAAAAATCATGAAATCCTAGACTAAGTCAGTAGCTGGGAGAATGCAAATAATGGGACAGATTTAAAAGATACCCAAGAAGTCAGAATTACTGACTATGGGGAATGAATGAATGGAAGGAAGCAAGGATGATTTTCAGGATATTTGTTTGGGCAATTTGGAGTGGTGATTTTATTCTCTGAAAGAGAAAAATGCTAGTGTAAATACAAGATAAGAGTGGGGGAAAGGAGTTTATATTTTAATGTATTAAATTCAAGTTGTCTGCAGAATATTTAAAAGGTGATGTCTGTAAGGAGTTAAGAGTCTGTAGTTAGGATATGGGTCTAGCCTGGAGAGAGAAAGATTGATTAGCAGTAATTGCAGGTATGAAATGGGTGTGATCACCTCAACAATTCTTGCCTGAATTTATTCCACTCCAATAGATTTGATCTTACCCCATAAGTATTGTTTGTTTTTTTTATCTCCTATATGTTTCAACTAATAGGTACCATACAAAATTATACTCTATTTCACTTAATACAAAAATAAGGGGGATAAATAAGCTAAAGGGCTAATGATGTAGAACAATAAAAATAAAGCTGGACTGTGATTCACACACAGCTTGCAAGTCACATGATACTGTTCAGTGCCTAGTGTTAGGTCACACTTTTGACACTAGACTCAAGCAGCAATGCAAAGGAGGAAATTATACATTACATACTTAATAGCCATATAATAAAAGTAAACCAATTTCTCAATTCATGCTACCGTGAGCTGAGAAAAATTTCTCCTGAGGGTCCTTTAAGAAAAGCACTATAATATAGTGAGCCGTATTCTTAACAACATCCTCACAGTGAATAAAATAATACTTATACAATTATTATTATCTTTATCAATGTAGGGTGATGGCCTAATAACAAGAGGAGTAGAGAAAAGGCAATTCAAAGGCGGAAAATGTGCAATTTATGGTGCAGAGCCCAGGTGGATTGTATGTATAAATAAAAAGCCAAATTTCCTTCAAGTATTCAGATATAATACCTGGAATACATTTTATTTCCCATATCTAGACTGGTATGTCCTCACTAAAGTTTTCACTATTTAAAGTCCACAGCTTTCCATAAGATTCATTCATTTGTTTCTTTGAACAGTCAATGACTTTCTGAACTAAAGTCATGAAAATCTGATTTTAAATGATGCTTGGGAATTATCCAGACATGGTGGGAGACAGGGTGGGAATAGAAACACTTCCAACCAGATGGACATGTGGCATGCATAAAGGCACTAAGGTAAGAAAACGTTTTGTATGCAAAGAAATACAAGCAACTTAGCATGGCAACAAGGCGTATATTAAGGCAGAAGAACTGATGAGAGAGAAGGCTAAAAACGTGCCGGGAGAGCAATAAAGGGATTTTATTTTTATCTCTAGTCTTTGCAAATAATAGCCCTAGGGACAGAGATCATATTTAGCCTTATATGTAGCATAAGTGTATTTGTGGCACAGAGGTGACCTCCAGTGTCTACATAAACTTTGCCCACCTTCGTTAATGAAACAGTTGCAACATGACTGGAGTAAAAGCATTTAGATGCATACCTATCAACTGATGTGCCAGATGCTGTTTAAAATATGTCATAAGAGTGCTTTCTAGAAGAATTATCCATTTTTCCATTTATAAGAGAGAAATTGTTGCTAGGCTTCCAAAATGAGGCTTTGAGGAAGAACTATATATTATCCTAATTCATTTGGCCATCAATGTGCTGAATTCACTATTAGACAACTGCTTCAACTCACGTCCTAAATTTGGTAGCTCCCAATTCTAACAACCTCACAGAATATGTGTGAGAATCCAAACTGGAAACTAATAATTTCATTCCAAATGGGAGTATATGTTCGAGAAAATAAAATCTAACATAACTTTACTGACTCACAAAATCAGAATGAAATAGGTGGTCTGAAAATGAATTTATCCAGCAATTCAGATATATATATACGTCAGTGCCCTGGCCTAAATAAAGTAGGTGGTTACTACCTTCCTCCTCAATCACCTCAGGCTCTTGCAACATAAGAACTTTTACCATTTTAACTGCTAAAAGATTTAATGAGGACACAATATGCTGTACCTTTCATTTAGCTAGGCAACCCAAAATTCTAAATAAGATTGAGTGTTTACCAATAGTTGGAAGAGGAACCTCAGGGGTTTCTTAAAAGATTTCCTCTTTTCCTATTGCTTTAAGACATTATAACCCAAACTGATTTTTTTTTCTTTTCATGTATACAAGGTATCTTTTTTTGGTTTGTTTTTACTTCCCCTGAAGAAGGCTTTTCACAGCTCTTGGATTTTAATGGAAATTTATTGCCAGGTGTCTGATAGCCAAAAGGAATGTGTTTTGATCACAGTCAAAATGGCAATTTTCTCCACAGTCGCAGAGCCGCATACTAGTACAAGGCCACTGCAGCTAGCTACCAGTGGGAGCACCGGGTCCTTTGTAATGAATGTCAGTCTCACTCGCAAGAGCCCAGTTTCTAACTGGGCTGAGAGGAGATTTGATCTTGCTAAGTTTCAAATAGTATGTCAAATTTTCAGCTTTTGATATGACTTCATCCAGAATTACTCATTTGCCCATTTGTGGTAGAAATCTCCATGAAACATATAAATTCTATGAGGCCTTGACTCATTTTCTACGTAGTGACAATTTTGGAAATAACCCCAGGTTCTGTCAAAATTAGTATGTCTTGAGCTTTTCCCAAACCAAGTGATTTATTTTCACTTGGGGGTTATGCAATGCACATGCATAAAAAGTAAAATAAAATAAAGAAATGTTGTGTAAGAATTAATGCAACACAAATATAGAGACTATCTCCTCAAAACTGAGCCTCTGGATGGCTAAAGACCACAATAAGTTTGTAAGGGGGAGTGGGTAAAAAGAAAGAGAAGTAGTGAAAGAACATGAATCTAATACTACATGACTGGTACACAAAGATCAAGTTGAGCAAATTATTTGCTCAGGAGATTCTCTCAGTAACTCATTAATTTTTACTCTCTGTGAATTCCAATGAAATTCTCATTTTCCAGCATCTGCATGGTAAAGCCCTTTCAATAATAGAAGAAAAAGATAAATAATTATGCAAGCAAAACAAAATAAAAGAACGCATTCATATGTAAGTCAAAAGATGTAAATTGAAGACCAACCCTCATGTGCTCTGTTGTCTTACTTTTCTATGCCTGTTCTCTTTTCTTGAAAAAGAAAGATCATGATAAGACCTGCTCTCTTTTTTCATAAGGTCGTGGACCAAATGAGATAATTAGTATGGATCAACCATTGCCAATCTTTTTTTTTTTTTTTTGAGTTGGAGTCTCACTCCGTCGCCCAGACTGGAGTGCAGTGGCCGCTCCCGGCCACCGTAACCTGGAGCTGCTGGGCTCTGCGATCCTTCCGTCTCAGCCACCCAAGTAGCTGGAAATACAGGCGTGTGCTACCATGCTCGGCTAATTTTTTGATTTATTGTAGAGATGAGGTCTTGCCAAGTTGCCCAGGCGGGTCTCGAACTCGCGGGCTCAGGCAATCCACTCACCTCAGCCTCCCAAGGCGTGGGATTACAGGCTGAGCTGCTGAGCCCGGCTTCATTGCCAATCTTAAAGTGCTACATAAATATTAGTGACTGAGGAAAGTTACGTAACTCCTATAAGCCTCCATATATTTATCTGTCAAATATCGCTCTGATACTGGCTTGCCTATCCCCGAAAATTATAATAAAAATTAGGGAAGGTGGTGCTAACATGTGCTTTGAATTATAAAGTGCTGTCAAACCTATTCAAGTAACTTCGTGGAGGAAAAGATTGTGGTTGACTAGAAATAGCAGAACTTTAGAAACATTCTGTAGTCTTAGGAAATAAATCTGGTTTGTATGAAAAGCTTGCTGATGATATTAAAATTTTCACCTCTAAGTCAGAAAAGTAGATTAGCGAAAAGTTCCACTATCAAAATTCTAAAATATTAACCACCAATAGTATTACAAGTGGTGAGGAAACAGTAAATTAAACTTTGCAATGCTTTCCCAAAGGAAGTAGAAATACACCGTCATTACTTTGAGTTTAAATTGGACTGGGAACAGTAGGCCAGCATGCATTACAGAGTAGCAATGCTTCAGTGGTAGCGAAGTGAACCAAATGACACTGCAGATCTTTTCCATATTTAATATTTGACAGGCAAAAAATACTTGCATTAATGCAGTAATGTGCTAGGCAAGTCATCACCATGGGAATGCTCATTCAAAGCTTTAATGCTGTTTAATAAGCATCACACTATGAGAGCATATTTTCCTTTTCAAGTACAACTCATTCAAGTTTGAGGGAGCTGCTCAATTTTCACACTTGGTAAAATCTTGAATGACAGTTGATCTAAACAAAAGCAATCATTTTGTATTTTGGGTTGGTTTGAAGAAAGACAGGAAATGTGAGATGGGCATGGGGATCTAGGATACCCCAAAGACAATGGTAATAAGACAAAATTCCTGCAACATTACTAAGGTAGAGTCAACAGGAGAAGAATGAACATTCTGAAATAAAGGTCCATACTGACTAAAACTTACAAAGTGGCCTAAGAATATACAAAAAAAAAAAAAGATGGAATGTTGGTCAAGGGTAAATTCAGGGAGCTGGAGGTGTAAACATGACTCCTAAAAATAAGTATGTCAAAGAATAATCATCTAACCTGTAATATGTTGCCCTTTCTATGATATTAACCCACTTTTCTTTTTTCTAAGTCAGTGGTTCTCAAATGGGGAAGAACAATTTTGTCAGGGCTATTTGGCTATTTGGCTTGTCACCACAGGGGGAGGGTGTTGCCACTGGCATCTAGAAGGTGGAGGCCAAGGATTCTGCTAAACATTCTACAATGCACAGGACAGCCCCCACAGTAAAGAATTATCTATCCCAAAATTTAGTAATACTGGAGTTGAGAACTGTATGCTAATCTAAAACTACCCTCAAAATATATTATGGGGTAAATAAGGACTTAATTATTATTAACATAAAAGCAATTTTTAAAAGATCAATATTTTATTAATATTACTGCTATTGCTTAAGCTTCTTTTCCACTGAGTTTTCTTTTAATTATAAAGCACTTGGCAGAAAAATAAGATTCATTTCTATAATAGGCTTAGTGCTTTCTTTTCCAGCAGTCTTTTTCTTCAATTAATTAACATTTAGCTGCTTTCTTATAATAAAGGCCAAAAAATGAACTGTATCCCTAAACTTATCAGGAGAAATTACAAAACTCTTTGAGAACATTAAATTATTTCAGATAAAGATTTTGTAAGACATAGATTGAGCAGGCTTTTCTTTCTTAGGATTGTTATCTATAAACATTTCTAGGAAGTCCGAAATAAAATTTAAAACACATACACAACTCTGGAGGCTACAAATGCTGTTGGTGCTGAAAATAGAATGTTAGCACTGGAGAAGTGCTTACTATCTGTGAGGATAAAGATAAACTGCCAATTATTAGTAATTATGTAGAAGTAGACATGTGACAATTCTAAAAAGTTTATTTGATAATATTTTTCGACATTGATAAAAATATAAGTGAAAAAAACAATAACCTAGATGCAGTTCATAGATTTTCTATCACAGTTAATAGTTCACATTTTATAAGCTGTTGGTTTGAATTATTGCATTTGCTACATATAAAAATAGAAGGTTTCTAAAGGAAAATGAGTAAAATGAACTATTCAGATGGAAAGTGGAAAGAGCTCTAGGGCATTCTTATAATAATTATGTATTTTTTAAAAATTTTATCACTGTAAACAAGACCAAGAAAAAATTGACCAAGAACAATTTTTATATATTCCTAGACTCCTAGCTTTACCAAAATTAAAATGTGGAGTATCAAAAGCAGCACAGAACTAGAAGCCATGCCACTTGGGTTCATCTTCTCACCTTGGCATTTCCTGAAATGTTGAGGCAATTATTCAGTCTCACTGATTTTTCACTCACTTCATTATCAATACAGAGGATAGGATAGAGAGATGTGCAAAATCTCTACTAAATCTCCATTTGTATAATTTTATAAAACTTCGAGTTCAGAATCTTTTGATCTGCATATAGGATATAACGCTCTGTAATTTTTATATCTTTATTTCCATAAGGACAATTTATGTTATGACAGAAAAACCAATTCAAACTAGCTTAAGCCAAGAAAGGGATTTATTGGCTTGTCTTCCACACTGTCTCAGTCATCATGCAAATCTTGCTCCAGGGATTCAAATGGCATCCTCAGTATTTGGTATCTCTTCACTTCTCTGCTCTGCTTTATGCTATGTTGGTTTAATTCTCAAAATATACATAGTAATTCTCTGTTGCTCTAAGAATATTTTTCCCACCTTCAAATTCTAGCCATAAATAAGTAAATACTTGGAAGGGAGTCAGTAAATATGTGTTGTTTTGGTACAATGTAATAAAGATAGATTTAAAAGAAGTCTATATATACCAAGTGAGTATGTACCAACTAAGAAGAAAGGGGAAAGTGTACTTTCCTATCTGTAAAATAATATGGGTAAAAGAAAGGAAAAAAAAACCCATAAAGAAGTGATGTACGAAAGAGGCAAGAAAAGGTGATATATTTCAAAGTTGACACATTCAAGACATATATGTTGTCCTTCACCAAAATAGTCACAAGACACTTTTATGTTGAAGGCCTTTACCCTTTGTCTTTTCAACACTCTACATTTCTTCCCATGGAATTTTGTGGGTGTACAACCATTCTAATGTAATAACAGCATTTTAAGATATACCTCTATATATTTTTTTCTCCCTATTCTGTTAGAATGTAAACTCCACAACTTCAGAGATCTTTGTTTTGCTTACTAATGTATAGTTTACATTACTAAATAAGACCCTAGAATAAATAATATTGTAAAATAATTATTGAATGAATTACAAACAGATGGTAAAATGAGAAGGTATGAGGAGAGGGCCAAGCAGAACATTCCTGTTATAATTTTTTCTTCTGTTTTTTATTTCCACCCTAAAAATTCTAGTCCTTATCACCTGTGTTTATTCATACATACAAATACTGCTTAACAAGTCAGATTTCAAGATTTAGAGCATATAGAAGATAGCGATTATCTTCTAGATGCTATATTTTAATGAAAAAAGAATATTTTCTTTTTTTCCAGATTTCATAACTTAGTGAAGGTTGTAAAAAACAAAATTGAGGTCAACTATGTTATAGGGTTTGTAGGATAACTTACTGTGTTAAAGTTTCTGATTCGCTGAGTTTGGGAAGGGAAAAGAAGGAAGATTTTGTTAAACATGCAGTGAGAAGCTATTTTACGGGTAAAAGATACTAGAAATAAAAAATAGTATAATCAAAATAAAAATAAGATTTCTACAATTGCTTTTTGACCTCCTCCCTCACAGAATGGGTCAGAAGTAAATGGGACTTACATGGCTGAAGTGTACAAGAGGTGTCTCTTAGATATTTGCATGAGGAAAAAAAACATAGAGAGCATGTCCATGGCATCATAAAATCATGTCACTCCTCTGATGAAAAACAACCAAGAGTTCTCACAGGTTTTAGAATAAAATCCAGATTTTTCTTTTGCCTAGATCTTTTATTATCACCCATTTGTTCCCATTATGTTCTAGTAATACTGGCTTCATTTCTTACCCCCCAAAAAACCATGAATATTTTCATCCTGCAGTATTTTGCATGGACTGTTCCTTTCCCTTGGAATGCTCTAGACCCCCAAATATTCCCACAACTAGCTCCTTCTCATAGTCAGGTCACAGAGCAAATGATGTCATCTCCCCAGAGAGGCCTTCTCTGATACCATCTACAGTAGCCAATTCACTAGTTACTTTCTGTCATCTAAACTGTTTTATTTTCTTCATCTCAATAGAAGCTATCTTGTTCATTTATTGTTGTACTTTACCATCTCCATTTTCCAAAATTAAAGTTAAATGAGCGGGACTAAATGTCTATTTTGTGTAATAGCCAAACACCTAGAAAAGTGGTTGATATTTAGCAGTAGATCAATTATTATTAGACTATTGTGTGTACATATATATTATATATATATATATAAAACTCAACAATTCAGTTAATTATTAAAAATCATGAGAGCCTGAGTAAGCATCAGCACTTAGGGCAGAGAGCTAATAGAGGTTAGAGCTGCCTCTGGAATGAGCAGAATAAGAAGGAGTATAGAAAATTTTTTGAAACATATTGAGAACTGGGTATCAAGACTTTTCAATAAAGGCCCTAGGACCTTGTAACAAGTTTGTTGTCCTAGATAGCTGTTGCATAAAGCTTTATCCAAAATTGGAGGATCAAAGAAAAGTATTAATCCATAAGAAATTGCCTTGTGTTGCCGCCATTTCAAGTATTTTACCATGTCATAATCATTTGTACTGAATGAGGTTTAATAGACTCTTAAAATAATCCCAATTATTTCTTAGAGTCACTTACTATTAAAATAAACAAAAAATTTAAAGATGTGATATTAATTAGCTCATATTAAAATATTATGTTCAGTTTTCCAGTTGCCCAAATGTCCTTAGAATAAATTGACACTTCTGATATCCCAAAGCTCTTTGACATATTAATAGAGTGTCATCTTACTTAATGAGGAGTCCAATGCTTTTCTAGTAACAAATAGATAATAAGACAGTAACTGCTGTTATTGAAAAGTAATGAGAAGACCAATAAAGGATAACGCAGCAGGACTATAAGGGAGAGAGAGAAAAATGAGAAGATAAGTACCTTGACACAGTTGAGGTTTCAGAGGATTTCTAATACTTGTTACCTAGTCTCACAAACAGAGTAGAAAGAACACAAAGAAGGCAAGGTCATACGGATCTGCTCTCTCTACCATTGTTTTAATACTTTGGAAATTTAAAAAACAGAGCAGAGGATAGCAATGAAACTGCAGAGAATAAAAGTTCAGGGCCGATGAACATTAGGCCCAGGGAAATATGTAAAAGGGAAATTAGATAACGAAGTCTTAAAGTTTTACAAGTAACCCTTTCAAAATAATGACTAAGAGATGTGGCAGTAGTGGGAAATTGCGGGGGGTGGGGATGGGGTGGAGGGGTGGGTGGGGAAATTGAAGGGTGTGGGATTTGTGGGGGGTGTGGTATTTGTAGCAGTGGGAACCTGCCAGGGGAGGGGGTACCTCATCAACAAGAGTACCTGTGTAATGAACATTTGTATACTTAACCCTGAATTGTACCCCACAACTTTAAATTTAAATTAGTCAGGCGTGGTAGGGTGCTCCTGTAGTTCTAGCTACTTGGAGGGCTGAGGCAGAAGGATCACTGTTGAGGCTGGGATGGTCGTGAGAGTGCCACTGCACTCCAGCCTGGGTGACAGAGTGAGACTCCAACTCAAAATATAAAAATTAAAAAAAAAGATGTGTGTGTGAGTATACATGTATGTATGTGGAAATATGTTGAATGAGAGTTCATCAGTGGTGGCTCTTTCTAGATCATGGAGAGATTTGGGTGCAGACTGAATTCCAATAAAATGTTATTTGTGGATACTGAAATTTAAATTTAATATAATTTTATATGTCACATCTCTTGATTTTTTTCAACCATTTAAAAATAGATAAGAAACCATTCATATGTTACTGGATATATGGGGTCCAACAATTAGGTTTGTGAACCATTCTAGAAAAAGTACTACATACCTCATTGCTGAATATCACTATGATCACCTTCAAAGTACACCCCCTGGGAAGCTATGCATTGACACCAGCACCTAGTCCACTCATCAAAGCAATTTTGGAACTCTTTTCCCAAAATGGCCATCAGAGTTGTCATCGTTATTTGTTGAGGCCTGATGATTAAGTTCGCGAATTTGCGACCATGGGCTTATGCTGGCAGCACAATATAAATAACTGTATTGGAACACCCTCCCTACTTACCTGATCTGGCCACCAATGACTGTTTTATTTACCTGAAGATAAAGGAAATATTGAAAGGAAGACATTTGGTGACATTCAGGACATCAAGGGTAATATGATGACAGCTCTGATGGCCATTCCAGAAAAAGAATTCCAAAATTGCTTTGATGGGCAGAATAGGCACTGGTGTCCGTGTATAGCTCCCCAAGTAAAGTCCTTCATAGGTGACCATAGTGATATTCAGCAGTGAGGTATGTAGTACTTTTTCTAGGATGAGTTTGTGAACTTAATTGTCAGAACTCGTATAAGAACAGGTGGATTGGGTGTTCACAGGTCATAATTTGCCTCTGCTATAAAACAATAGCATGTCATAATCTACATTTGTGAATTTCAAGAGATCACAAACAATGGCAGCTGAGAGCAGAAAGGAAAGAATAAGTTCTTTTTACTATCGCCAACAAATAGGAAATTCCACTTTTAAATTTGGTATTTCCTTTGTGCCTCCTCAGAAATTATTTCAATTTATTTCAAAATTCATTTATTATTAATATGTACAGATTGCTTCAGTATGAGATTTGTTTATTAAGTTGAATCTATTTTGAACAGAGGCAAAGAAATACATTTGACTATTTACTAACTATAAAATATACAACTGCTGAAAGGACTATGGTACCTAAAGGAATTGACCACTTTGTTATCCCCAAATGTTCTGACACCTAAATGTCATTGAAAAAAGGCTAGAGATATTTCAAGAAATGTCTTCTTCTTTCCAAAGAAGTATATTAAATAGATTGCTATGTGAAGCCGAATCCATCATCTATCCTTCCCCAAAAGGGAAAATTGGGCACATGCATGTTTGCCTATTGCATCCTGACACCGTGGTTGGGACATCAAACAAGCAAGGTTGGGATTTTTGGAGTCAGGCAAATCTTGGTTTCATTGCTTAGTAAGTATGGGTTTCTTTGGGCTAACTGGAGTCTAAGATTTCTCTCCATTAATATTTGACTCTTAGCTCCCTTACCTCTAAATGGAAACAGAAATTTTGACTTCCCAGGGAAAATGAGAGGTTTAAAGTTAACTGAAATAAGAAAGTATATGTAATATTAACAACACTAGCACAATGTGTAGAATCTATTATTATTCCTCAAATATCCTCTGTGGTACACGTAGAAATAGACACTGCTTCATCCAGCAGCCTAGAAGTTGGTTGAAAATGGCTCTATATTCATAAAAAATGTGCTTTCTAGAAATTATTGAAAGGAAAGAAATGATCTTGCAACAGTTTTGTTGAGATAGAAAGATGTAAAAAGAAAAAATGAAAATCTTTCTTTAATACTGTTATCGGGCTATCTAATCTTAGAAACTAGATTCTTGCTTAGAAATTCACAACTAAGTTTTAGCATGAACAGAAGAAGTTTCCAATTCTCAAGAGATCCATTGCATTGCAAATTCTGGAATCTTTTTGTGAGGTTCAAAATTAATAAAAATAAGTTATTCCATTTGAAGACAGCGGGAAAAAGAAGTGAGGGGGCAATAAAAATATTTGTTTTCCTAACTAGTTTTCAAGTATCCATATCCCAAAATAGAACAGTATCTTTACCAGAACTTTAGGTGCTTAAGAAATTGGTATGATACTTGTAAACAAAATATGAGCACTTTTGAATTATGACCTAAAGATAATTAACAGATATGTAACATATGTGAAATGTCAAGTACAAGGCAACAACTTATATCAAAATAGAAATCATTCTTTTGGCAGAAAAACCAATCGTTACATGTTTCACTTCAA
Organism: Tarsius wallacei; assembly: GCA_963574415.1. Classification (NCBI taxonomy): domain Eukaryota; kingdom Metazoa; phylum Chordata; class Mammalia; order Primates; family Tarsiidae; genus Tarsius; species Tarsius wallacei. The sequence goes on along the minus strand of CAUYQG010176324.1, from coordinate 10,733 downwards.
ATTTTAAGTGCAAATAGTAATATTTGATAAGTTTTCTAACCTTTTTTAGATGTCATCAGTGTTTCAAGAACTGATTTCTTTCATTTTATAATAAGGAGATGCCATATATTTCATCATTTCCCAATCTTCTTTTATAGGCATATATTTACATAAGAACACGCAAAGTTGAAAACATAATATCTCATTATAGACTATACACTTTTAAACCTTCAGGCTGGCAATATGTATTTAAATAATATGTCATAAAAACCTCATGGCACATAATGATGCAATAAATATGACAATGTCTCTAAGGTGAACTAACTTATTTTCCCAGTTGTTAGGTTACTTCCTGCTATGATCCCATCACCAAGTGAAATTTTAGACACATTACTCTGGGCAAAAGAAATAGTGATAAAGAAAAAATATTATTAATTCTAGTTGGAATGAGAAAGCTTCTTAATCATCTAAAATGTTGTTTGTAGGCCAGATTTCTCTCTGCTTAGATCAATTCAACTACAAAATTCTCAGTGATTTTTTTAAATGTCCAATCTCCGAAGACACCTAAGTGGAAATGTTAGAAAAAACTGTCCATTCACAAGGTGTCTCTGGAGAACCTGAGATTTCATTTACTGCATTTAAATAAAGAAACAAGAAAGTCTTCCTCTTAAAAGAAATTTAATACATTATCACTTTCATTATATATACAGAAAATTTTGAAGAATGAAGAAAGCAAAACTTATCTTCATTAGGCAAATGGAGATTTGGGGAAATTGTAATAGGGTCTGAAAAAATAAATGCTAGGAAAAGCAAATAAACAATATGTGTGTGTGAGAGAGTATTTATGCACTCCAAATAAATCTTGGGAAAAAATTTTATGTACACAAACAATCATGCACAGAATATACTGAGTATATGTGTATATATGCATATACATATATGTATATAAAAATATGTGTGTATAAAATGTAGGTTTTTTTAATCAAACATTGGAAAACTAAATCAAACTTCATCAAAACTATGTAAAAGGAGTTGTTTCAGGACAAATGGCAAGAAGTAGCACCTTACAGAATAGACAGTTTGGAATTGCAATACTTCATATGCTTACAAGCTTTAAGATGTTCAATGAGATCCCCTATGAATTTTGATACAAAAATAAATTAAAACATATTAAACTATTTCATAAAACATTTCATTCCCAGCACATGAAGAACATTGTCTTGCAACTACCTCTTTGAAGCAGCTTTCAAGGATTTGTGAATGAATATTGTGAGCAATGAATTAAAGCTGTGCATGAGCCCTACAGTGTTTACACACTGCTAACATATCATCTTAGGTACCAATCACGTCATAAGCATTGCTACACTGACTCAGGCCAATGGTTGGTTCAAAACAATGTTTTTTTTTATCTCTAAGAAATATTTATTCTTTGAGAACATAACACATTGTTGGATTTCTAGTGACAATTTTGACTGCCATTTCAAGGAAACGGGTTTTTTAGATTTGAAAAATCCACAATCAGGAATATTTTTCTTTTGGAGAAATATGGAAACCAGTTCTTCTTTGTACCCAGGTCATAATGAGGTCCTAATGATGGTTTGTTAGGACCCAGAACTCAGGAGCTGGAAACATTCCCTTAAACAGATGCACATATGTTCTTAATGTAAAATCTTCCAGATGTAGGTCCCGTGCAGAAAAGAGAAGTGACCTAGCAAGAAGTGAGCTTTCCATATCTGGTGAAGTATTTTTCTCAGTGAATGCCACAAGCAGTTATTCTGAGAAATGATGCATCTGCTTCTGTTCACATGACAGTTCCACTTCTGATGAGACTTCACATTCTTGGAAAATTTAGCCAGGAACTTAATTCAATCTTATGTGTGTGTACTTATTCCTTCAATCTATCACTTACCCAAAATACCTGCAGGTGGTATCAGAAGTGAGATCTGAAATGCCTGTGGCACTGATTACAAAAAATGTTAAGTAGCATTTCATATGGTGGTGGAGTGGGCAGACTCTTGCTTAAGATTCATAATTCTCATCAGTAGCACAAGTGTATCACACTCAGAAGATAATATTGTACTGAAATAATGGAAGAAATTGTTCAGAAACAGCAAAGAATAGTTCACCTAGGATGCAAAATCTCATGATAAAATGAAATCCTGAACTAACAAATAGATGTGTACTGATATCAGGCCCTAAAGCCTATATTACTGAGATAAAATGTAGGAGACAGAAACATAGAGATAGCACCATTACATTAAATTCATCATTACATTAGCTAAAAAGAAAAGGCACAAGAGATAAAGAAAAACATCCAAGAAACTCATCAAGATTTCTGCTTCAAGCAATGCACTGATATCTGAGAGGATAAAGATATGAGGACACTAATAGAAGTATTATTATTCTGTTGGATCATTTAAAAAATTACGTTTGTTCTGAAGCCAAATAAAAATTAACTGAACCAGCCAGAGTAGCAGAAGAACATGCAATTCACACTTGACATTTGCATATGTCTGTATAGATTTATATATACACACAAACAATCACACACACAATGCACTCTGGCACACCTATACTTCATGCTAATAGTTCTAAGATTGTCTTTTAATAAATAAAATTGAGACTTTTTCTTCCCCAACATTTATTCATGATATGAACCAGGCACCAGGCAAAGGGCTTTCCAATAGCCTTTTAGGTAGGTGCTTTTATTACCCTCATTTTGCAGGTAAAAGAACTGAAACTAAGGAGGTGCAACATCACGGTGAGAGTTACACAGTTAGTACCTACCTAGCAGAGCAACCATTTGAACACCAGCAGTCTTAATACCATACATACTTTCTGGTCTCTTAATGAAAGTATGAGGGGATGTAAGAAAATGTAGGAATTAATCAAGCTAGAAAGAACAGTATATTCAGAAGAATTTGAAGGCAGAGGAAAATAGGACTGATTCCAAATATCTCTCTAAAGTTTAAAATATCAAAGGAAGAATTGTAAAAATTATTGAAGTATATATTATAAAGCAGGTGGTGTGTACTGATGATACCCACAGAAATAAAGCTTTGATAGGTGGCTATTTCTTTTACTCAACAAACAAGAATCTCAGGTGCAAATCAAATAGAAGCTCCTCTCTTGTGGCCTAAGGCAAAATCTAGCAGGGTCATGATAAAAACATAGTATTCCAAAACTCATTGGAAAACACCAGCCACTCTTCTAAACCACTTTGAACAACACAGTGGGAATCAAACTAAGATTATAGGCTTGAATTTGGTGTCAGCATGGAAGAATATTCCAGGTTACTTCTATTCCAAATCCTTATTAAACTAGGACCTACATCTTAGCAGTCTACAATGGAAACGATTTCCCTGAGCAATGCTGGAGAAGCAGCAGTGAGTCAAGATTGAATCACCTAGGTTATCAGGCCAACCTGAAGGCAATCATTCAGAAGTGAGTTAGAAAACACTCAAGAATAACACACATGAGACTAGGTAACTTAAGGCCTGAAGAGCATAAACAATGTCTCCTAGAGATCATTCAGAAAGTTGGCAAATTTAAGTTAAACAGCAATAATTTTCTTACACTTATTTGTACATAAGTACTTAACAGTAAAACCAAAAAAAAAAAAAAAGACATGCCATTAATATAGTTAAAAAAAATGTAGTCAAGGTAACAAAACAGCACAGTAGCATCCCCGGAATACTTGTATTGTATAAGCTGTTAAACGACAGCAACAATAAACACGGTGGGCTGTCAGTTTCTGCTTACAATGATATGCTTTGATTGATAGGTTACTGTACACTGTATTTTGTTTTGGGTGAGGAAAAAATATCAGAAGTAGTTGAGGGACCAGGGTTCGAGTCTTATAGGGATAAAAAGGCACTCTGTGGAAGGCTTTTTAAGATGTTTCGTCCATAGTCATCTGCCTTATTAACAGGTTTTTGTCTTAGAAGACTGTCTTTGACTTTAAAAACTGACACAATTTCTTGTTCCGTTATTAATGTATCCTGCTCTCATCCTTTAATAAAGCCCATCACACATTTTCACCATGTCATCTATAGTCACTTTTTTGGCATTACTAATATTATCTTAATTGTCACTATTACCACGATTGCCTTGATTCAGAATCATTTAGGCTATTGCACTACTGATTACTGAATGGACAATTAGAGCCTTGTTATGGATGTAAAAATCTTCTTTGATATCCACTTCTAGCTTACTGACAGACTCTGAAGGTATATTTTTTTGTCTATGTGGCAAGAATAAGCATCACTTTATTTTTTCCCAGTTGGCATACAGAATTCTTCAGTCACCATCTTGTTCATTGTCATCACTGAACATAGTTGTAGGCCAGAGGTTGTAACTGGCATGAACAACTGTGTCTTTTATTCATGATCTTCCAAGTGTTGACAACAGCACATATGGCATCCTTCATCCTAGACTCTTTTTGGAAATCTTCCACATCTACAACTCTGTTCACTGCTGTTAGTATACTGTTCAATAAAGTGTTTTTATATTTACTCTTCTTCAATCTAAGGATATCTTGGTCACATAACTGAACTAATAAAGTCACATTTGGGAAATAGTACATGGCATAAAACTATTTCTCATGAAAATTTCAGATGAAGGATGAGCAGAACAGTAACAAGATCTTACAGTTGTCTTCTAGTCCATCTTCCCCTGCAGGGATCATGAGCCTCTGTTGCAAAATGTTTGTAAAAACCAATCCGAAAACATGTCTCTGGTGATTCATGCCCTCTTTGTTAGCATAATAATGGACTAGTAAGAAAATCACTCTTGAAAACAGCAAGGATGCAAGCTTCTGCAGATCACAGCAAGTTTGCACTTATGTGTGCCTGCTGCATTAGCACATTTGAGCACAGTTATTCTGTCTTGGCATCCTCAATTCCTTAGGGGCAATAGCACTTAAATAGTAATGTCTCACCAGCATTAAAGATGTGTTCTGGCATCAGATTTTCATCAGCGAGAATAGCTCAGTAGAATTAAGTGTGAAAATTGAGCAAAAAGGAAAACAGAGACTGGAAATATAAAAACACTAGAAGGAAAGAGACATTACAAAAGACTGTAATGTATAGAATTGACAGAATTAGTAGAGAATATAAGAGACACATAGGAAGATGATAAGAGAAGATATCAATACTAAGAAGAAATGAGAATATTTCAAAATATGAGAACAGAACCTCATATATGTCCATTTTAAGTATTTTACATTTATTCAAATAAATAATAAGCCATTTTTAAAAAATCTTTTTTCATATTAAAGTTCTCAGCTAAAAATTTTATGAAGGTATTGTCAATATTGGTAAAAAAAAGTTCAGTTAGAGCAATGCACTATTTGACAATTTTATTCACGTCTGTAAAAGATGCATTCATATTGATTGAGTCTACATTCACCTCGTATACAACATATGGAGAAAGAATGGGTTACAAAGTTAATATCGAAACAAGGATGACCACAGTGCATTATAGGTATGGCCACTTTTACAATCCTGTGTAATAGTTATATTTTAATGTTTTCTATCTTATCTTTCTAACTATATCTTAAAATCCGTGAGGCCAGTGCTTCCTCTTAAATTTTGTGTATCATGTATTATATTATCTAGCTTGATAAAAACTAAATGTGATTTCCTTAATTATGCCCTGATTGCTAATCTTAGTTGTAGAAATCCAGCAATGTCTTTCTCATTGATTCAAACCCATAGGGAGTGCCAAGCGTCCTTAAGATAACTTCCTTGGATTAGAGATTATAATAGAAACAATTTAATAGGAAAGAAAGTAACTCAGAGAACCAATTCCTTGGGGGGAAAGTGCATGGATAACAAATATGATAAGGTGATAGAACAAGCTACCTACTTTAAAAATATATTTCATATGTCAGTTGCTAGTCTTGTGTTACTGCACTAAGTAACTATTATGGATGTAAACAATCACTACAAATAACACTTTACAAGTCTTCATATTGTACCTCCTTAGAAAAAAATCTATAGCAAGCAGTTTTGATATGCTGTTAAACCTTTATAAAATGTTATTATTATAGATTTACTTAGGAAAAAATGTTCTGGTATATTCAGTCTTAATTGGTAGGAAATTTCAATCAATTGTTTTATTTGTTATAATGTTAAAGTCATTCAGCCTACAATCTGGGAAGATTTCTATTTTCTGAAGATCTGTAAAAGACACAAATAAGTTTTACAGAAACAAGAAAAACTCAAACATATATTAAAAATGATTATTGCTACTAATTGAAAAACACTGAAAAGTAACAGTGAACAGCAACTCTGGCAAGACTCTTACCTGGAGGTTCATGGTATATAAGTCCTGAAACTGGAAATATGATATAACCATCATACAGAGGTATTTCAGTTTGCTAGTGCAATAATTGGATGTACTTTAAACAGCAAAAATGTATTTCCTCACAATTCTAGAAGCTAAAAGTCCAAGATCAAGGTGTCGACAGTCATAGTTTCTTCTGCGGTCTCTCTTTCACTTGCAGGTAGCTATCTTTTCTCTGTCCTCACATGGCCCTTCCTCTGTGCTCACACACATTCTTAATATCTCTGTGTGCCCAATTCTCTCTTCTTACAAGGATGCAAGTCATGTTAGATTAGGTCCCACCCTAGCAGCTTCGTTTTATCTTAATCACCTCTGCAAAAGCCCTACCTCCAAATTCAGTCATATTCTAAGTATGGTACTATGAGTTAGGGTTCAACATGTAAAATTGGGGGAAGGAGGAAAGAGACACAATTCAGACCAAGAGGCCAGAGAACAGTCAGGAGATTTTAGAGAAAATAAAGATGTCTCAAGTAATATTTTTACTGAGCGTCACTGAATTTTGAGCCAGAAGGAACCTAAAAGTCTATCATGCGAACAACCCAAGCAGTGCAGAAATCTCTCATAGGGGTTCCCTGATGAGTCTCAGCCTCTGTTTCCTTAACCAGGGAATTCACCACTCCCATTGAAATGGATTCTATTATAGAGTTAATCATTGTATGGTGGAATAATACTTTTGAAATAACACCCCATTTGTTTTTGTTTTGCATTTCCCTTTTTCTCTGTCTCCAGTATTTCCCATTTTTCCTTACTCCAGTTAACATTGATTCTATATCTATCACCTCACAGAAACAGTGACTTTCAGTGACAAAATATCTTCATAAGAAAAGAAAAAGAGGAAAAAGAAATCCTCTGGTCCTGTAAATATTAGGAAGGATCAGGCATATTACACCCTCCTGGGTCTCGCATTCTTCAGACCAAACTCAAGAGGACAAACGGTAGCTGCAACCTTAGATGGACTTGGGAGACTTGAAATATAGGGAAATAAGATATCAGGATAGAATGGTTGGGCTTTGTGTCTCCTCAGATGGGCTTATAACAGTCCACATAATTTTCTGTGTCTCAGTGTGGCACAGAAACATGATTCTTATCTGCCAAAAGAGGTCTTGACATAGCTGAGATAGGTCTCTATGAACAGGAACAAGTTTTGATTCAGCAACAACTTGCATGGGTTAAGGTCTAGAAAGGATAGTAAGTCTCAGCAAATGTCAGATAAAATGGAAGATTAGAGGTCCTCACCCCTTAGCAGTATAGAAACCACCATAAATTAGAGAACCCCACTATGGCTAAGATTTAGTTTTTGCTATTCAGGCTCAAAATAGAAATTATTTAGAGGGGGAAAAAGCCCTGTTTTTTAATACCAGAGTTTATGACTAATATTATTTAAACAAAAGTTAATTCTGCCTTATTACTTCTACATTCACTTATATTGCCTCCAAAATTTTGGATTACACCAAAGTTGTTGGTTATTACAAAAAAGAATTGAAATCAGACCAACTAGTATATGTTCTTACACATGGAAAATGCACAATCATTTCAAAGACTACTATTTCAGGCTTCCTGGGCTGGCAGGATATGACTTTCTATATTTTAAGAGGTTTGAATATGTACAGTACCAACAAACATGGCTGATTAAGAGCATCATAAAAGTTGTAATTGATGGGCAACCCCTTCGGGTCCCCCTCCCACTGTGGGAGCTTTTCCGTGTTCTCAATAAATCCTGCTTTTTCACACACACACACACACACAAAGTTGTAATTGATAACCTAATCAGAAACCTAGTAAAACATCAATGTTGTAGTAAGAAAGAAAAACACAATGATGATGTTTGAAATGACACTATTAGAAATTAAGAAAGAAGCTAATAACAAAATATACTGCTCTCTCCCTCAATAAAGTAGTTTATAAAAAGAGTCCATGTGTCTATGTGTCCATCCTTTGAGATGAAGGCCAATTGTAGCAACATAAAATGTTGAAATTGTAAAGGTTCTTAGAAACCATCTGGCAAAGACTCTCATTAACAGATGAGAGAACTGAGGTCCAGAAACATTAAAAGATTTGTTTAGGGCAATAGCAGTCACTAGCAGATCTAGTTTGGAAGATGGTGTCTCCACATTCCACTTCCTTTTCCGCATGCCATCTCAATGTCAGAGCAGAATCATTTCTTCAAAGATTTCATATTCTTCTTAAGGGCAATTACATAATTGACACAGATTTAAAATATTTCAGATTCTCTATAACCGTAAATGAGAAAAAATAAGAGGCAAAAGACTGGATAACTCAAAAGTTGGGCTTTTCTCTTTTGAGAAAATATTTTTCTAGTTGATAAAATATTCGGTTTCTTAACTTTCAGCCATCATTAATGACATGCTCTGGTGCCAGAGTGATAAAATGGCCTAGATTGCTTAAAGTATAACAAACTTTCTGGTAAAAAACAAAAACTATAACAATAAGGTAAATTGAGTTTAGAAAACATTTACATGTAGCTTCTAAATAATTAATTTTTTTATTTTTTAAAATATTATAAATATTTACATTATACATATCATAAATTTATAATTTCCTTCTGTTCCTACATTAACACTGGCAGGTAGATATTATCCCTCTCTTTTTTTTTTAAACTTAAAATTTTTTATTTTAAAATTCACCACAAGAAAATGACTGACAGTGATGGGAAACTGGGGTGGGGGAGGGGGAGGGGGATGGGATTAATGGTGGTGGGTATCTGTCTGGGGATGGGGAGACACCTCTTATCAACAAGGGTACCTGAACGAAACATTTTTGTATGCCTAACCCCTAACTGTACCCCACAATAACATAATAAAAAAAAAAAAGAAAAAAGAAATACCATAATAAATCCTAAAAAAAAAAAAAGAAAGAAAAGGGCAGTATTAATGTAGGTCGTTTTGGATGGAACTCAGAAAATGAGAGGACACAAGTCACAACCATTCTGCTGAAAGGATTATGTCAGGCAGCCATGAAAGAAGAGTTTTATAGGTCTTTTCTTTTCACTCTGCAGTCTCAATCTCCTGCACTCAAGCAATCCTCCTGCCCATGTCTGCAGCTGGGACTACAGACATTGATTTTTTTTTTTTTTTTTTTTTGTAGAAATGGGTCTTGCTATGCTGCCCAGTCTGGTCTCGAACTCCTGGCTTTAAGTAATCCTCCCGCCTTGGCCTCTCAAAGTACTGGGATTACAGGTATGAACAAACATACTGGCCTGTAGGTCCTTATTACAGCCAACATGAAGGCTTCTTTGGGGTGTCAGTGATGCATCATGGTCATTGGCTGGGTAGTCATACACTCACTCCTTAGTACTGGTCATTGACAAGGTAGGGGAGTTCCAAGTGAGCCTCCAGGTGTGTTCCACACACATCGATGGTCAAATCCCTCCCACCCCCAAGTCTCTTGTCTGTCCCCAGCCAGGAAGCCCTCACCTGGTCTCCCAGTAAGTTGAACTCCTGGGAGTTTTTTTCATGCCCTTTCCAATTCATTGTTATAACATGCACACTATATCCTGCCTCCTTCAAGGATTTTCCTTTTTTATTTTCAAGGCCATTTCTTCTCTCAGTCAAATCAGGCTCTTGTAGACACTGACAGATTCTTTCTCTTACATTCGTGATGCAACAATCACTTTACCACAGGAGGTAAAGTGGACGTACGAGGAAATGCAGGGGGGGAAAGCACAATGATGAATAGATAACATTTCAAAGTTTACTTACCTGTGCATGTAAGTTCTCAGCCTTATTTATTCATCTCGAAAATGGAGATATCTGCCTTTTCTGCTTCATGGGATCGTTGCAAAAGTCACAAGAAATAATGCATAAAAATAAGTAACTGGAGTTTCATCTTAAGCAGGGATGTGCTTCCGAAAGAGCAAAGTAAAACTCCTATAGGTTAAAAAAAATGGCCTTGAAAATGTCTTAAACTATCAATAAAGAATAGCATACAAGGTGTTGTGCCTACAACCTGTACTGTCATTCTTAGGCAGACTAAATATTGAGACCCACTGAGCTAGATAGAAATAAGAGACATTCATGACCCGCCTGGGCAACTTGGCAAGACCTCATCTCTACAATAAATCAAAAAAATTAGCCGGGCGTGGTAGCGCGCGCCTGTAGTTCCAGCTACTTGGAAGGCTGAGGCGGAAGGATCGCCGGAGCTCAGCAGGAAACACTGGGGTGGCCATGAGTGTGCCACTGCGCTCCAGTCTGGGTGACAGAGTGAGACTCCAACTCCAACAAAAAAAAAAAAAGGAAGCCCATCAAAGGCTGTGGATGATGTTATGTCATTATGTGTATAATACCCTGACAACACACCATTTTTTCACATAGTCATTCACTACATTATTAATAAAATACTTCTTTTTAAATTTGATTTTGAGTTGGAGTCTCACTCTGTCACCCAGG
>CAUYQG010176322.1:0-11744 GCA_963574415.1 Tarsius wallacei | reverse complement strand
CCTTCCAAGTAGCTGGAGCTACAGGTGCGCGCTACCACACTCGGCTAATTTTTTGATTTATTGTAGAGATGAGGTCTTGCTTGCCCAGGTGGGTCTCGAACCTGCGGGCTCAGGCAATCCACTCACCTCAGCCTCCCAAAGGCGCGGGATTACAGGCTGAGCCACCAAGCCCGGCTAGAAAGCTGTTTTTGAAAGATTGAATGGATGGGTAATTGACTGACTTATCAATGGATTAAATGACTATTAAGTACCTAACATGTTATAGGCATTGACTAGAAATATTGCCACCTCACCATATACCATGGCTCACGTTATCCCCACCAAAACCCAGTGAGTCAAACAATTTCCTGATTTAGTTAACACTAAAAAAAAAGCAAAATCATGAAGGGTTCATATTTGTCTATGTGACAAATTAAGAAACAGTTATAAGTGAGATTCATCTAGGTCCTCCGACTATTACTCTGAATGATTTCTCCCTCTTCCAAGGCAGCAAACAAGAAGAATGAGTTCAGAAATGAGAAGCTGATACACATATAATACACAACAAACTCAATAACAGAATTAAAAAGTGGACAATTTAAGTTAAACTAGAATAATTAGAAAGTAAAAATTAAAGATAGAGCACAAGCCTTTCACGGAAAAGTATTTTTCTCTTGCATAGTGGTGTTTTCTCTTCTAGGTATATATAAACATGGTTTAATACAATTGAATCAGTATTTATCAAATTGCTTAAATCAAGCTATTTTTGTTAGAAAGGAGCATGTTTGGTTGAACCGAATTCTTTAATTTGTATCAAACTCTTTGATCCATGCTTGAGAGCACACTCCTAGAATGTTCTAAAATATTTCCACTGACTCTCCTATTGCCACATTCTTTCTGGAGGGAAAATAAACAAAAAACCCAAAAGTGCTTATGGTCAAATAAATTTCTAATCATTGCCTCTCATTTTCCATGTGGAGTCACAATGTAGTATAGCAGTAACTGTGAAATACTGCTCTTAAGTTGGATACTTAATTGTGCTTAATATTATTCAAATATATTTGATCATAGGCTATCTCACCATTTTTAACTGTAATAATAATAACATCACAGCTAGTGTTCCACAGAAAACAACTCCAGAAATGCTAGGTAGCAAACTAATCAAATGGCATTTATTATTCTGATACATTTATAATTATCATTAAGCAGAAGGAGCACATGGCAGCTATAAATGTTTTAGTGTCTATTATGTCATTTAAACAGAAAATAAAGATATGAAAGAGAGGTAGATTGGAAATTTATGTGTGATTCAACAGCCTTGATCTGACAGTCAGCATAAATGCGAGGCCTCAGAAGCTCCAGGAAACGTTTATCACAGTAACTAAATTGCTCTGGGGAGAAATAAAGGACACTGGCTTTGCAAATTCAGCTGTGTCATCATAGCATCCCTCCTCCTCCCACATTTCCCATCCCCTAAGAATCAAATACTTTTATGTTTACGCATTTGGCAAGCATTCATTGAGTTTATGTTATTTCAGAGGGCATTATGTTAACCTTTGGAGACACCAACACGATGGCGCTGATTTCCTACCTTCACAAAACCTGTGGTCTAATGGAAGAAAGACAAGGTTGCCAAATCTTCCACTATAATGTGACAAATACTCAACTAGAGGTACCTACAGACTCTATAAACTTACTAATTCATTCTTAAGTCAGGATGATTTTTCTGGTAGCGTTTGTTGAATGGCAAATTAAAAATAACAATCACCAAATACATGAGAGAAAAATCGAAGTTTCCAGGCATTGGAGAGGGCATGATATGGAACATGGAGTCAAGAAAAACACAGAACACTTTGCACAGCTTTGCATTAGTGACCCGGACACAAAAATGTGTCTTTGCGTGCATGTAGGTTGTGTGGCAGATGGCTTTGGAGGAAGTGAGCCATGTGCCCAGAGATGGGCATGGATCAGATTTATACATGGTCTTCAAAGTTATATTAAGAAGCTGGAACTTCTTACTAAAGAGTTTATGGAAACACAAGTTTTAAGCAGCAGAGATTATGTAGCAGCAATACAGAGAAAAATCTAGTGAAAATAAAGACGGGCAGCACAGGGGTCAGATAAAGACCATTACAGAAATCCTGGTAGGAAAAGATGAAGAACCCGGCCAATGCAATCACAGGAAAGATGTAGAGAGAGAAATGATACGATAGTAAATTAAGTTGCCTAAGATTTCAGTTTCTTCCAATGGGCCATCTGCTGAGAATACATCATGTATTTCTCCTAGTGTGCTTGAATTTTAATGGAGCATATTAGAATGCAATTATTTAATGAATGTAATGGTGGAGCCGGATGCACGCACCTATAATATTAGCACTTTGGAAGGGAGAGGCAAGAGAATTGCTTGACGCCAGGAGTTCGAGACTAGCCTGGGCAATATAGTGAGACTTCTATTTCTACAAAAAAAAAAAAAAAGCATTTAAAAATGAGCTAGGCTTGGTGGCACAGACACCACAGAGGCCTAGCTACTGGGAAGACTGAGGTGGATCGCTTGACCCCAGGAGTTTGGAGTTATAGTCAGCATTGGTTGTGCCACTGCACTCCAGCCTGGGTGACAAAGTGAGACCTCTATCTCTGAGGGGGAGAGAAGAGTAACAGTGGACATTTGAAACTTCCAGCTAGCCATAACGATACATTTAAACACAGAAAAACATTTAATTGTTATTTCAATTGCGTCCCATATGTAATTACTTATTCTGCTTTTCTGATTGCTTCCCAAAGTGTGTGTGTGTGTGTGTGTGTGTGTGTGTGTGTGTGTATTTACATGGTAAATAAACAGTTGAAAATTGTGTAAATCATGTTTCATGCTAACAGTAATGGATATTAATTCCTTTTCAAAACCATCATGGCTCCTTTTATTCTTGAAAGGCAGAAGAAATGACAACAATGCTAGCAAACTAACGTTTATAGGCTTTTACTATATGCCCATTACTATTATAAATCATGCTTTCATACTTCAGTAAATAATACCAACTATTAAGTGATAAGGTTGGTGGGAGTGCGGGGGGAGTCTAGGTCTGCTTATTAAGGAAATACTCAAATATGGGTTTTGGGGCAAAAAATAAAAATCATCTCTAACACCCTGCATTCTCTCATGTACTGATAGGACCCATATCCAACCTACTTTTGACTTTGTCTTGGGACATTTTAATAGTTTATTTTGTGTAACAGAGTCTGATCCTTCACCTCTTCAGATTTGATATTTATGATTCATGTGTTTTAGGATACATTTCATCTATTAATATTGATATTGGTGAAAAGTCTGTGAAGATCTAAATAAATCCTTCTTGTAATGATGTTAATGGCACCTAGATCCCTCAGAGGATTTTTGGAAAGCTGATGAATCGATGCTGTTTATAACAGGGAACTGTAGATATAACCCAAGTGAGATGTCCAAAGACACACGTCTTCATACTGTGAAGAAAAATGTAACTTAGAGTTTAATTTTTCTATTTCTAATAATGTAACTGCTTCTTTTGGGCTGTGATTGTTATATTGATACAAATAAAGCTGATTGTGGAAAAATTTGCTATATAGGATAAATTCATAACCTTGTATCTTTCATGATGGTTAATTGTAGGTGTCAACTTGACTAGATTAAGAGGTAAATGGAAAAGCTTTATTTTGGGGTATGTCTGTGAGAGTCTTTCCAGAGGACATTGACCTGTGAGTCTAAGTGAACTAAATGGGAAAGATCTGCCTTCAATGTGGGTGGGCACCATTCAATCAGCTGGGGACATGGGTAGAAAAAAAACAGAGGAAAGGCAATAGGTCCATCTCTCTTCTGGAGCTAGTACACACTTCTCCATGGAGGCGTCAGAACTCCAGGCTTTCTGGCTTTTGGACTCTAAGACTTATGCCGGTGGCCCCCAGGTTTTCAGGCACACTTAGACAGAGCCATGCTATTGCCATCCCAGGGTCTCAAACATGCAGATGACCTCCTGTGGGACTCCTCAGCCTCCATAATCATGTTAGCCAATTCCCCTAATAAGTCCTCTCTCATATATATATGGCAGGGAACAGAAGATATAACCCAAGTGACAGAACCGATAACATACATATATACGTCATTCTGGAGAAACTGAATACACCTTAATACACTCTGGAGAACCCAATACGCCTTTGTTAAAACTTACTTGGTTAAGCTGATCTTGAAACTATCAATATTTATTTTCTTTTATTTTTCTTTTCTCTCTCTCTCTCTCTCTCTCTCTCTCTCTGTCTGTGTGTGTGTGTGTGTGTGTGTGTTTGTGTGTGTGTAAGTATGTGAGTGTCAGAGTTTCAATCTATCACCCAGAATGGAGTACAGTGGCGTGACCATGGCTCAACTTCTGAGTTTAGGCAGTCCTTCAACCTTAATCTCCAGAGTAGTGGGGACTACAGACAGGTACCACAAAGCCTGGGTCATTTTTAATTTAGTTTAATTTATTTATTGGTCATTTTTAATTTTATTTATTTATTTATTTGAGATGAAGTCTCACTATGCTGCCCAGGCTGGTCTCATATCCTGGGCTCAAGCAATTCTCCCAACTCAGCCTCTCAAATTGCTGAAATTATAGGCATGAGCACTTGGCTTTGATTATTTCTATCCTAAAGTACTTCTGCTTATGATTGAATTTTCAATGCCAAAACTGGCAGCTTTAACTATTAAAAGAGACATCAGTCTACATCACAATATCAAATACATACTTTAGATTAGCACTGTCTTTGTCCTTGTCAATTATACTAATATATAAATGGATTACAGATGATCATTTCCAGAGGAAATTCTGGTAACAATGATTTGGAGTAGGGCTGTTTAGAAGAGTTTGCTTATCACTATTAATGTTTAAGGCGAATTCAGGACATATCATCACACCAGGATATTTTACAGATGGAAGGAAGCCCTGCTTCTACTCTACGAGAGAGCTTATAATCTATTATTTAGAAATGTTTCTGAAATTTTTGTGAGGATAAAGCCATAGGGAAGTGGGAAATATACTAAAATCTCCATGCACACAATCACAAACACATTACTGTTATTCTTTTCTCTAAGCATATCCATCTGATGTTTTTCTACTGAACATATTTATAACCCTGGCAAAAAATTTGTCAGATAGAATCATAACCTACAACAACTAATCATAAAAGACATATGTATGTAATTTTGCAAAATGAGTATAATACTTATATTATGTGCATGATGAAAAATACTTCAAACAATTTACTTTACTCACATTGCTTATACTACAAATGAATTTTAAATATATTATAGCAAAATTCTATTATAAAATGACTGGTTGAAGAAATCAGCTGGAGAGTTTGCTACAGATTTCCGATTTCATCCTCAGATATTGTGATTTGTTGGGCCTGGGTTGAATCTTAGGAACATGCATTTTTAATAAGCTCATCACATGATTCTAACACAGGTGTTCCTTGATACACACTTTGAAAAGTGTGATCTAGTAAGAGAAATCATTTACTCTTTCTGAGTCCTGTCTTCTCAGTTCTGGGAGACCAATGCTAATAAGATTTTTGAAAAAAAAAAAAAGATTTTTGGAAGGTTGGAAGAGGGATAGCAACAGGGGATTTGTTCACCTGTTACTTTAACTATCAAACAAGGGACAAGAAGAAGTCAAAAATATCCGAAAGATTGGGCTAGAATTATGCTGAAAGGGAGACATAATGAAAGACAAAATTATAGTGAAGATGGAAGTTAATGTCCAAGTATGTTGTCAGTTTGAAATTTGTAAAGCGGGGATCAAATTACAAGTACTGGGCATATGTAAGAGCATTTATTTTTATGCAGTTAAAGTGGAAATAGTTTCTTAAATGCCTCCTAAAGGATATATAGCTACTACAAAAGAAAAGTCTGATGCAAATGAGTGATTTAATATCTGTGGTACTGGTCTTGCAGTCCCTTCTCAAGTGGCAAGATAGTGGGAGTAAGAGGTGGCAAACCTTTTCAATGGTCATAGAACATTAATGAGTTTACATTTTAAAACGCTGAACAAATACTACTAAAAGCTGAGCGAGTAGGTACTTAGTACTTTCATGATACTTTAAATAGGTGAATGTTTAGAATGATATTGAATATTTTTGTAAAGGAAAAATTCTAATAAAGCTCTAACACTAAGCAGGAGAAGACACATTTTCACCTATAGTTAACATTAAACAGTTTTCACTGGCCTGCGATAGATAGTAATTATATTGCTTAGTTTATTGCTATCTCGTTTCTCTTAGGTTGAACTGTTAAGTATTCTTTAAAATACTTTGTAACATTTATTGATTCATTTTCTTGACAGTGGTGAACAGCTGCATGTTATACTGGAAGACATGCTTTTCTGGATATTTTTATTTACATAATATAGTTCTATTGTACAGACATGACAGTGTCATGTTTGAGAGTCAAGAATGTCCTCTGAATATATTGCACTTTGTGTTCTTTTTCTAGGCTCTCAAAACTTTTTTTATATGAAACATACACAATTATTCTCTCCATGTGTATTATTTATTTTTATTTAATTTAAACATATGTAAAACATGCTTGCTATATACCAAGCATTTTTTAAAAAATTTACACATTTCTAACACATATATTTATCACCACATTCCTAGGAGGTAGGCACTTTTGGTTTTATAAATGAGGAAACTCAGGCACAATGGGGTTACCTAACCTGTTTAAGATCACAGTTGTGTATCTGGGGGTCAGCCCCAAGTACTTTGGTTCCAGCTCACAGCTATGATAACATCTGCTTCTTTACCCTTGACAATGCTGTAGTGCGCTGAGGCAGATAAAGTTCATTGGAGACATGAAAGATGAGCAGATAATCTTTGTACTAGAAATATTTCTGTTCAACAATATGTCTGTTAATCTTCTTGGAGGGCAATCTTATTTCCCACCCTCTTGAATGTAGACATGGCCATATGAATTTTTCTGATAAGTAAAAAATGATCAGAAGTAGACTACATCACTTCTGGACACATATTGAAGAGATGTATTCAAGTCTACACACTTCTTTATTTTCTGTGATTAATTAGGAACCATGATCTGCTTTGGAAGTGCCATAAAATCAAAGTAGTTCAGAACACTGGGCTACCATGTAGAGGACAATTTCACTGGAAATCTGCCCAGTGTAATTTGTGTGAACCAGGAAAAAAGTGTTTGGGCTGTTAAGCCACTGAGATTGTGGAATAACTTCTTCTTATGACATAATATTGCCCAGCAGCTCTTAGGGGTAATTTTGTTCACCAAAGGATGTTTGGCTGTGTCTAGAGACAGTCTTGAGTGTCACAACTGGGAAGGGAGTTTCTACTGACATCTAATGAATAAAGGACAGAATGTTGCCAAGCATCCTGCAGTGTATGCTCCACACTTCACAACAAAGAATTATCTGGCCCAAAATGTCAACAGTGTTGTGATTGAAAAACCCTGATACAGACTGTCCGAATACTCGTATTTCTCCCTAAGCATAACAGTGTGTGAAGCAATTATATTAGCGATTACTTGTACTAATCAAGTCTATAGAAGTCCCACATAAATAAAATTGTACTTTAAGCTATCTAACTGTATTTGTTCTACAAGTGGCAACCAAGAGTAGCTTACCTGTATAATTTTGACATAATAAAACTTTACATCATAGGCAAAACATTCCTTATCTCCACTCAGAAAAATTCCTACTTACATGCTTTCCACTAAAAATCCTCTGAGTTTGTTTTTATAAACACTGTAGCTCCTGTAAGACTTATAAGACCTTGCAGACATGCAAATCACCAGTCATGAGCACAAACACATTGGGTTAAGTAAAGTTGGCAGCCGTGGGGGATACATTGTTCTCCTGTGATTGACTGTTGTCAGTTATAATTAGGCAAGCAAATTCTCTGTGCTTGAAAAAGATGTTTTAAAAGGAAACATATCCAATGCTCTCTGGCACCCGGGGTTTGTTGTTATTTCTACTGTTTCTGAAGAAGTTGCATAATGCCTGAGTTGTGGAAGTCAATGGTTAATTTGAAAAGCAGAAAAAATCTTAGCCACTGTCTTTGGGATCAGCCCAAAGGAAATGTTCTTGATTTAGCATCTATTGAACTATACTCAAAACTGCTGCAGAACTCTGTTTCTGTAGCTTGGAAGAGTTAAAGGTCTTAGATTTTCACGTTTCAAGAATGGAGCTTAATACACTTTTTCTATTAAAGGCCAGGTAGTAAATATTTTATACTTTGTGGGCTAAACAGTCTCTGCTGAACCTACCCAACTCTGCTGTTCTAGTGCAAAGGAAGCCATAGAAAATTGATAAATTAATGGTTGTGGGTGTGCTCCAATAAAACTTCATGTTTAAAAAAAAGCTAAGTAGCAGACTAGATCTGGACTATGAGTATTATTTTGCTGACTCCTGTTCAATCTAGAGCAGGGGTCTCTAAATTCCTGGGTCATGGACTGGTACAGGTCCATGAACTGCTAGAAACTAGGCCACACAGCAGGAGTTGAGTGGTGAGCCAGTGAAGAGTGAGTGAAGCTTCATCTGTATTTATAGCCACTCCCCATCACTTGTATTACCACCTGAGCTCTGCCTCCTGTCAGATCAGCGGAGGTATTAGATTCTCATAGGAGTGCAAACCCTATTGTGAACTGTATACATGAGGGACCTAGGTTGCATGCTCCTTATGAGAAACTAATGCCTGATGATCAGAAGTGGAGCTGAGGGGGTGATGCTAGTGCTGGGGAGCTGATGCTAATACAGAGTAACATTAGCACTGAGGTTTGACTGCACAGAGATCAATAAGTCAATTGCTTACAGATTCGTATTAAAACCCTATCAGTGAGTGGCAAGTGAGTTGATGTACTTCGATTGTACAGCTGCATCCAGTGTCAGAATCCAATACTTATTTTAGTCCAAACATGGTCCACCCATTATTTTATTTACCATTTCCATCTGCGCCTCTTTTTTATGGTGATTCATATAATGATTTTATTATATATTATAATGTAATCATAATAGACATAAAGTGCACAATAAACATTGTGCACGTGAATCATCCCCAAATCATCCCCTTCCCCTCCCTGGTGCATGGAAAAATTGTCTTCCATTAAACTGATTCCTGATACCAAAAAGGTTGGGGATCTAGTGGATATGTTCATCTTGAAGGTGACCATCAGTTTAAAATTTTTGGCCAACACCAAGTCATAGTAAAAGATGGAGTGGGAAAAAAGAAGAAATATTTACGTGATACCTGTCACATGTTAAAAATTATGCCAGGGGAACTACTAATAATCCTCCAATATGCAGAACAAAACTTCATGACAGTTATTAGGCCCAAAATGTCCATAGTAGTTCTGAGGATAAGAAACTTATCCCTGTTACAAAGTATGGTCCAAAGTTCATTAGCATCAGTATCTCTTGGAATTGGGTTAAAAATGGA
Organism: Tarsius wallacei; assembly: GCA_963574415.1. Taxonomy (NCBI): domain Eukaryota; kingdom Metazoa; phylum Chordata; class Mammalia; order Primates; family Tarsiidae; genus Tarsius; species Tarsius wallacei. The sequence continues at coordinate 2,309 of CAUYQG010176322.1, read as the reverse complement.
GAATCTCAAATTCCACCCAAGACATGTTGAATCAAGATCTGCATTTAAAAGATATCCCCAGACAATGTATATACACGTCAAAATTTGATCTACATTTTTCTAGCCAAGCATAACTAACATAAGGTCTATGAAGATGGTAACATTATCAGATAAATATGCATTTGAATTGTTAAAAACTAGTTCAAGGTCTGCAAACTAGTAAAGATTTGACATATGACCTGAAGCCATCTTTCTGAATTCTGCATTCTACTAACTATGCCACATTATCTCCCCAGCCAAACTCTCAAAAAGAAAAACTAACTTTTTTTTTTTGAGTTGGAGTCTCTCTCAGTCGCCCAGACTGGAGTGCAGTGGCCGCTCCCGGCCACCGTAGCCTCGACACGCTGGGCTCCGGCAATCCTTCTGCCTCAGCCTTCCAAGTAGCTGGAACTACAGGAGTGTGCTACCACACCCGGCTAATATTTTGATTTATTGTAGAGATGAGGTCTCGCCAAGTTGCCCAGGTGGGTCTCGAACCCGTGGGCTCAAGCAATCCACTCACCTCGGCCTCCCAAAGCCCGAGATTACAGGCTGAGCCACCGAGCCTGGCCGAAAAACTAACTTTAAATCACCCGAGATGTTATGCATAATTTCATATGTGTGTGTATACATATACATATACATATATATATATATATATATATACACATATATACATACATATACATGGGTCCCGGAAACCTCATTGTCCATTGTGGGTTACCAAAAGTAGTTTAGAAAATTATGTTTGTTGCATCACAGACTTATAATTTCAGGCATCAGCCATGTAACATCTGTTATAAATATATATAGAACACCTAATAAAGTGAATAGACAAATCTTACTCTCATGGGGAAAATACCCATGATCTGATATTGTTATCATTATTTATGTAACAACTACGTGCTGTCCATTAACAAAAAGTAGTGAGATCAAAGCCAGAGCAAGACAGATTCAAGTTCAAATCTTACTGTGATAGCATTGATCAATTTTTTTTTAACTGCTCTCAGTTAGGGCTACCTGTCCTTCAGTATTATTGTAAAGAATCAATTAGATAACAGTGACCAGATATCCCTTTCTGAAGGTTTTCATGTGAACTGAATTGTCCTCTCTTGGAGGAAAATGATTTTCTAAAAGATTCACTTGGGGTAAGGTAGCAACTTTTTCCAGAGAAAGATGTATTTTATTTTTTAAATTTTATTTATTTATTTTATATATATATATATATATACATATATTTTATTTTAAAGTTGTGGGGTATAGTTAAGGGTTAGGTATACAAATATTCATTGTGCAGGTACCCTTGTTGATGAGGTGTGCCCCCTTTCCCCAGACAGATATTGACCCACCGTTAATTCCACCTCCCTTCCCTTCTCTGTGCGCCCCCCGTAGTTTCCTGCCATTGTCAATCCTTTTCTTATAATATTATGGTAGTTGTTCAAGGTCCACTTATGAGTGAGAACATGTGATGCTCAGATCTTTGTTTCTGTGAGAGATCACTCAGTATTATAGACTCTAATTCCGTCCAGGTTGCTGCGAAATTCATGATTTTGTCCTTCTTTATGCTGTGTAGTATTCCATAGTGTATATGTACCACATTTTAAAAATCCGGTTCTCTTTTGATGGGCAGCACAGTTGGTTCCTTGTTCTTGCTACTGTGAACAACTGAGCCTTTCTTTATTAACACTGTATCTGTATATGGCTCTCTTCTCTAGTTTTGTGATCCTTCCTATTAAAATTTTCATCCCATTGTCTCTTTCCATGTTGGAATACTGTTTACATTTGTCCTCAATGATTCTGTTCCATTGTCTGCAACAGTTTGTGTGTTCATTATTGCTTCCAATGTTGATTTTTATTTTGCTATTATGTTGTTAGCTCTGTTTCAGTTTATTCTAACTTCATGTTGCCTTTTTTTTAAACGTGTGTTTGTGTGTGTGTGTGTGTGTGTGTGTGTGAGAGAGAGAGAGAGAGAGAGAGAGAGAATTTTTTTGCTTCTTGTTTTTAGCTCCTTTTTTTTTTTTTATTTTGAGTTGGAGTCTCACTCTGTCGCCCAGACTGGAGTGCAGTGGCCGCTCCCGGCCACCGCAGCCTCAACCTGCTGGGCTCAGGTGATCCTTCCCTCTCAGCCTTGCAAGTAGCTGGAACCACAGGCGTGTGCTACCGCGCCCGGCAAATTTTTTGATTTATTGTAGAGATGAGGTCTCGCCAAGTTGCCCAGGCGGGTCTCGAACCCGTGGGCTCAGGCAATCCACTCACCTCAGCCTCCCAAGGCACGGGATTACAGGCTGAGC
>CAUYQG010176315.1:0-31544 GCA_963574415.1 Tarsius wallacei | reverse complement strand
CAAAAAAGAGACTCCAACTTTAAAAAAAAATAGAAAACTACAGACCACTATCTCTCGAGGACATAGATGTAAAAATACTCAACAAAATAACAGCAAATCAGTCTAGTGCAGTGACAGGGTCACTACAGTCTTGACCTCCTGGACTCAGGTGATTCTTCTACCTCAGTCTTCCAAATAGCTGGGACTACAGGTGTGCACCACCATACCTGGTTTCTTTGTTTGATGGTTTGTTTGTTTGTTTGTTTGTAGATACAAGTTGTTGTTATGTTGCCTAGGCTGGTCTCAAACTCCTGACCTCTAGTGATCCTCCCACCTCAGCCTCCTAAAGTGAGCCACCATGCCCATGTGCCCAGCCCTAATTGACACTTCTAGACTACTTTATCTATCAACAGCAATATGAACATTTTCCTCATGTTGACACAGAACATTCATCAAGACAGACTATATTTTACACAACGAAATGAATTTAAAAGATTAGAAGAGTATGCTGTCAGACTACAATGGAATTAAACTAGAAATCATAGCAGAAAGATAGCTGGAAAACTTCCAAAATACTTGATGATTAAACAACACTTCTAAATAATGACGTCAAAGAAGTCCGACTCAAAAAAGAGACTCCAACTTTAAAAAAAAATAGAAAACTACAGACCACTATCTCTCGAGGACATAGATGTAAAAATACTCAACAAAATAACAGCAAATCAGTCTAGTGCAGTGGCTCATACCTGTGATCCCAGCACTTTGGGGGGCCAAGGTAGGAGGATCACTTAAACCCAACAGTTCAAAACCAGCCTATGCAACATATCAAGACCTCATCTCTACAAACAAACAAACAAACAAACCATCAAACAAAGAAACCAGGTATGGTGGTGCACACCTGTAGTCCCAGCTATTTGGAAGGCTGAGGTAGAAGAATCACCTGAGTCCAGGAGGTCAAGACTATAGTGACCCTGTCACTGTACTCTAGCCTCCCCAAAAAATATTAGCAAACTGAATCCAACAACGTGTAAAGAGAATTATATAGGTCAAGTGGGATTTATTCTAAGTATACAACAATAGTTCAACATTTGAAAGTCATATGCTTATATCAATAGATATAGAAAAAGCATTTGACAAAACGCAGCAGCCACTCATGATAAACACAGATGGTCCCTGACTTACAATGGTTTAACTTATGACTTTTCAACTTTACGACGATGCGAAAGCAATGCACATTCAGTTGAAGCCATAAGTTAAGTTTCAAAGTTTGATCTTCTCCCAGGCTAGCAGTAAGCAGCGTAATACTTCCTGGTGATGCTGGGCAGTGGCAGCAAGCCACAGCACCCAGTCAGTCACATGATCATGAGGAGAAACAACTGATACTCTGTTTATTTAGTATATTAAATGCATTTTCAACTTATAATATGTTTATCAGGAAAACGTATGATATGTTTATCAGGACATCATCTGGTAAACACCACTGTAAGTCAAAGAACTTCTGTATTTTTAGCAAACTAGGAATAGAGGAAAATAACTTGAAGAACATATACAAATAACCTACAGCCAACATCATACTTTATGGTAAGAAAAAACATAGCTTCCCAATAAGATCAGAAACAAGGCAAGGATGTCCTCTTTCACACTTGCTCAACATCATTATGGAAGTCTTCGCTATGGCAATAAGACAATAAAAAAATACATAAAAGCTATACATATTGGGAAGGAAGAAATAAAACTGTCTTTGATTGCAAATGATATAACTGTCTATGAAAAGAATCCAAATGAATCAATAAAAAATGCTAGAACTAATAAGTGACTTACAGCAAGGTTGCAGAATACAGGGTTAATATACAAGGTTAATTGCTTTCTTCTATATTAACAATGGATAATTGGAATTTTAAATTAAAAGCACAATACCATTTATACTATCACTAAAAAATGAAATATGTAGGTATACTTCTCACAAAATATGTAAAAGACCTGTACAAGGAAAACTATAAAATTCTAGTGAGAGAAATCAAAGATCCAAATAAATGTAGAGATAGTTTATGTACAATGGAGGAGAAGGCTCAATAGTGTCAAAATATAACTTCTTCCCAACTTTATCTATAGACCCAACACACTTCCAATCAAAGTCCTATTTTGCAGATATCAACAAACTGATCATAAAGGAGAGGCAAAAGACCCAGAATAACCAACACAATATTGAGGGAGAAGAACAAAATTGGAGTCCCCATACTACCAGCTTCCAAACTTAATATAAAGCCACAGTATGTCAATGGAACAGGTTAGCCCAGAAATAGATCCACACAAATATGGTTGAGCAATTGCAGGCAAAGGAACAAAGGCAATTCCATGAAGAAAGTTTTTCCAAGTAATTGTGTTGAAACAATTGAATATCCACATGCAAAAAAAGAGAAGAAAATCTAGACACAAATCTTACATCTTATATCAAAATTAACTCAAAATGAAACAGATTTATGTATAAAATACAAAATTATAAAACACCTCTAAAAACAAAGGAGAAAATATAGGTGAACTTGGGTTTGGTAATAATTTTTAAGATACAACATCAAAAGTCCAAGCTATGAAAGAAAAAAAGGTGGTAAGTTAAATTTAATTAAGATTAAAAACTTTTGCTCTTTGAAAGATATTGTTAAGATAATCAACAGACAAGCTACAGACTAGGAGAAATATTGCAAAAGACATATCTGTTAAAGATATCAAAAATATACAATTCTTAAAACTCAACAATAAGAAAATGAACAGACACCTCATCCAAAGATGATATATAGATGAAAGATAAGCATATGAAAAGATGTTCAACATCACATGTGATCAGAGAGTTGAAATTAAAACAACAATGAGATTCCACTACACAACAATTAGAATGGCTAGAATCTAAAAGACTGATGACACCAAATGCAGATGAGGATGTGAAGTATCAGGAACTCTCATTCATGAATGGTGGGAATGCCACTTTGGAAAACAGGCAATTTTTAACAAAGTTAAACATACTCTTAACGTACGATCCAGCAATTGAGCTTCCTGGCATAAACAAAATGTATTAAAAACTTACATCCACACAAAAACTGGCACATAAATGCTTATAGCAGCTTTATTCATAATTGCCAAATCTTGGAAGAAACCAAGATGCCCTTTGATACGTGCATAGATAAATGAGCTATGGTATAGTCATACAACTGAATAATAACAAAAATAAATGAGCCACCAAGTTATGAAAATACATGAAGGAAACTTAAATTCATACTACTAAGTAAAAGAAGCTAGTCAGTAAAGACTACATACACTATAATTCCAAATATATGACATTCTGCAAAAAACAAAACTATGGAGACAGTAAAAACATCAGTGGTTGCCAGGTGTTTGGGGGGAGGGGAGAAGGGATGCATAGGAGAAGCACAGGGGATGTATGATACCATAATGATGGATATATGTCATTACATAGCTGTCAAAATTCATAGAATGTATCAACAAATCATGAACTCTAATGTAAACTGGGAGATTTCGGTGATAATAACAATGTAATAATATTGATTCATAAATTGTAACAAATGTTACTGAGGTAAGATGTGAGATAACAGGGGAAACTCCTGGATGAGAGATGCAAATGAGAGGAATATATGGGAACTCCATGTATTTTCCTTTCAATCTTTCTGTAAACCTAAAATTGATCTAAAAAATAGTCTATTAGGCTCGGTAGCTCAGTCTGTAATCCCAGCACTTTGGGAGGCTGAGGCAAGTGGATTGCCTGAGTCTGCGGGTTCGAGACCAACCCAGTTAACTTGGTGAGACCTCATCTCTACAATAAATCAAAAATTAGCCAGGCGTGGTCATGCATGCCTGTAGCTCCAGCTACTTGGAAGACTGAGGCAGAAGGCTTACTGGAGCCCAGCAGGTTGATGCTGGGGTGGCCGTGAGCATGCCACTGCACTCCAGCCTGGGAGATGGAGTGAGACTCCTACTCAAAAAAAAAAAAAAAGGTCTACTAAACAAACAAACAAACAAATTCTTTCTAAGCCTCTTAAACATTACTTCCATTCTGTTCCTCTCTTGTTAAAATGTATCAAATTTATACTCTGACTTTCAAGGTTTCTGTAATCTTTCATTTCACCATAGAAACTATTTTATTTAAAATTATTATTTCTATGAGACATTCTCCATTGTAGGAGATAAAATAGATGCTTTATGGCATCCCACAAACAAATCATATTCACCCTGAACACATCCTTTCATTGCTTCTGTTCTCTTTATGGAAACTCTTTCATCTCCCTGCTGCTGATCTAAATGATCCTATTCCTTTAAGACTGGTTCAAGATCTTCCTCTTCCATAAAGACATTCCCAAAGACCCCAGCTTTCATAACCTTCTTCTCTGTTTAAAGTTTATACCATGGAGTAAAGGCCTACACTATATTCTATATTGCAGGATATGATGCTTATAGGTAATAGTTCTGTCTTCTCAACTATTTATTTGTTTGTTTATTTATTTATTTGACACAGGGTCTCACTCTGCTGCCCAGGCTGGAGTGTAGTGACGTGATCCCAGATCACTACAGTTTTGAACACCTGAGCTCAAGTGACCCTCCCACCTCAGCCTCCTGAGCAGGTGGGACTAAAGACATGTGACACCAAACATGTGACACCACACATCTGATTGATTTTTTCTTTCTTTCTTTTTTTTTTTTTTTTTTAGAGATGAGATCTCACTATATTGCCCAGGCTGTTCTCAAACTCCTAGGCTCACGTGATTCTCTCACCTTGACCTCCCAAAATACTAGGATTACAGGCGTGAGCCACCATACCTGGCCTGTCTTCTCAACCAGATTGTAAATTTACTGTGCTTTATATCTTTTAAGTTTTATTCACAGCATCTTAGGGATTAATAGATTCTTGTTAATGGAATGGTTCCTAGGATATTATTTCAGCTTTACTGGTAATCCAAGAATAAATGCATATTAACAGATGTCTTTTAAGAACAAACAAAAAAACTACATATTAAGATCAGGAACTCCCTTGTAAAATCAAGACAGTGAAATGTCTACAGGTTCTTTAAGCTACATACTGGCCTTGCACCTTAAAAGAACACCCAAAATGTTGAAAATATAATATCTGATATATCATATATATACAAATATAATACAAAAGATATCAGAAATTCCTATAAAAAATCACAAAATCTAATATACTGATGTTAGAAAGAAAGAGAGAAAGAGAGAGAGAGAGAGACAGAGAGACAGAGAGAAACTGAGACAGAGAGGAGAAAAAAACTAAAACAGTGACTTACTTTGGAAAGACAGAAAGGCTCTAATGGTGCTAACAACATTCGTAAGCTGCACATAGTTGAACATAAAACTGTGCAGCGTTATAAGCCATAGGTGATGCATTTGGTTTCTTGATCATTACTACTAGTACCCTAAGAGCCATTCTTATCAATCAAAGTCAAGGTAAGAGCCTTAATACTGACAATGAAGAAGATTTGGTCTACCAGTTTAGAATCCCTAATTGTTGTACCACAGCTACAATAACTTGACAAGTATGGGAGAATGATTGATATTAGTATTCCAAAGCATTTGCCATCTGCTGGGCTAAAGTAAATGGGATAGAAAGGAAAAATTTCAAAATATGAGAGCATGTTACAAACATTAGACACAGTAATGGACTACTAGGAAACCAAGCAATCAGAAATAGCATGGTGAGTAGTATCATTCCTGCATGGTAAGTTCCTGTAACGTACCAGTCCTTCAATTATATAAGAATAGAAATTATCAATGTATTGCTACAAACATGAAAACTAATAATGGAAAATTTGTATACAAAGTGTTATTAATATAAACCTTAATTTATTTAGGTTTAAATTCTTAATGAGAAACTTACCTTGCAGAATTTGACTTCTGCCTCTAAATGATGAATATATTGAGACTGGTCATTAATAATAGGAACAAAGTGGTGCAGAGTAGACACATTGATTTCACCAAATTCTAATGACCTCTAAGACAAAAAAAAAAGCCAAGTTAAACATGTTTGGATTTAGCAAAGAATCAGCTGGTACCCCCACCATACTTAATTTAGCACTGATGTGCTATTAACATAGAATAGATCACAATGCAGCAAATATTTCTCCATCCCATGAATTTCACACATGATACAAGATCAGAGATGTGAATATCATTTTATAAAGATGGACAGTGAAAGTGGTTATAAAAAAGTACACTGCAAATGAAAAAACATTGGGGTAGTATAACTGACTGGAAATGAATTGCCTATTTTAACAATCTGGAAATGAAGAATTCCATTCATTAATGCTGAGATACAAGGGACAACTCTCTCCAGAAAACTGCCATGGAAGAAGATTGCTAGCTAAAACTATAGGGCAGCTTCCTGAAGAAGAGATTCTTTAGAAAAATGTTTGATACCAAGTATGAGTCAATGAGGTAAAATTCCATCTCAAAAAGGATCCATTAGCAAAACACAGTTTTGTTTTTTTCTTTTTTGAGTCAGAGTCTCACTCTGTGCCCAGGCTGGAGTGCAGTGGAACACTCATGGCCACCGAGGCTTTGACCTGCTGGGTTCAGGTGATCCTTCCACCTCAGCCATCCAAGGAGCTGGGACCACAGGCACACGCCTCTACACCCAGCTAGTTTTTTTATTTTTAGCCATTTTGCCATTCTATATCTTTTCAGAAATTTTTTGATTTATTGTAGAGGTCTTGCCAAGTTGCCCAGACTGGTTTCAAACCCATGGACTCAGGCAATCCTCTCACCTTGGCCTTCCAAAGTGCTGGGATTATAGGCATGAGCCACTGCACCCGGCAGTTTTTTTGTTTGTTTGTTTTTGACCCTAGTACTCAAGATAAATCAAGATTATGATGTTCTGGGAAAAAAGCCTCCAAGAGTAGAGCCCTGAAGTAGAGATACATTGCACTGAGAAGATCAACGAAGAGACTTCAGAAAAAGTGCTAATGCTATTTAGCTCTGTAGCATTCACGGAAGTGCCTTTAAATGTTTATCTCACTTTATCTTAAATTGACTGTGAAATGGTTCATAAAATCAAATGGTTCAGGAAATAAGGGAAAGGGAAAATGAGAGCCAACCAGTTAAACAAACTCAGAGGAATGCTTGAGATAAGACACAGTCTCTGTTTCTCAGTCATCCTATTTCTCAGCCCAGCAGAAGTTCTAAATAATGATGAAGTGCCAGCTTTCATGGCAGAATAATAAAAGAGAACTTTGCTTTTTGATATATTTAAGAAATTTAGGCTGGGCTCGGTGGCTCAGCCTGTAATCCCAGCGCTTTGGGAGGCCGAGGTGAGTGGATTGTCTGAGCCTGTGGGTTCGAGACCCACTTGGGCAACTTGGTGAGACCTCATCTCTACAATAAATAAAAAAAATTAGCCAGGTGTGGTAGCGCGAGCCTGTAGTTCCAGCTACTTGGAAGGCTGAGGTGGAAGGATCGCCGGAGCAGCAGGTCGAGGCTGTGGTGGCCAGGAGCAGCCACTGCACTCCAGTCTGGGTGACAGAGTGAGATGCCAACTCAAAAAAAAAAAAGAAATTTAAAAACCAAAGTAACTTAAATGAATTATCTGTGGTGAGTAGAAATCAAATAATTATAATCATTTTACATTAATAAACATGGATCAAGAAGGTAGGCAAACATATATTATCACTATGTATATTTAGGATAAAGTCAATGTGAAAAATAAAAAATTCAAGCTAATACTGTATAAAAAATGTTCACATGAAATCATTTGTACATACATTGAGGAATATTTACATTTTAAAATTATAAGTATTAATACATCTTCCATCTCAACAGTGTTTCAGTATCACTCTCAATATATCCTCACATATCTGATATATCATATTGGCTATTAAAGTGCCTTCTAAGGGTGCAATCTTAAAAAGATAATTATTACTATTATGGCTTACAATTATTACAGATAGGCTATATACACTTAGTGTCTAAGTTTCATTCTTTTACACAGCTCCATATAAATAGACCTGTGTTTTGTTTGTTTGTTTGAGTCAGAGTCTCACTCCGTCATCCAGGCTGGAGTGCAGTGGCACAATCACAGCCACAGCAGCCTCGACCTGCTGAGCTCAAGTGATCTTTCTACCTCAACTTTCAAAGTATCTGGAACCATAGGCACACGCCATCACACCTGGTTAATTTTTTCATTTACTGTAGAGATGAGGTCTCGCCAAGTTGCCCAAACTGGTCTCGAACCCCTGGACTCAGGCAATCCTCTTGCCTCTGCCTCCCAAAGTGCTGGGATTACAGGTGTGAGCCACCACGCCCAGCTGAATGTATATTTTAAAGTATACTTTGTATGTACTAAACCAATCCTCTTAATGAAGCTCTTCCTGCCTATCTTGTTTCAATAAGCTCCATCACATCACTGATCAGTTTTTAAAAAGCTAGTAAGTCTGTCTGCACATTCAACAGATTCGGCAACTTCATCTAATAGACATAAAAGCACTCCACACACTGAGTGCTTAAGAGTAGAAACCAGATGTCAGTTAATACATTCATTAAATGATGAGATGTTTCATTAAAATAATATATATCTATAAGTTTGAATATGCATATGAAATACATTTCTCTAAAGTGGGAATAAAACACAAAAGTATATGTCAACTTGGAATAAAGTGTTAATATCGTGATAACATATTCTGACATTTCAGCTGTAAAAAAAAAAAAAGAAAGTGACACAATTCTATTGTTTTCAACATGTAGGCTTTGTATTCAACTATCACATACATTGAAAGTGCAAGATGGTTACTGCTGCTATGACACGTTATATTTGTGTCACACATCATAGATTTCTGAAGAATTTTAAGTATGTAATCTTATCTCATTATTGCAAAAACTCTGCAAGATACGGGCATTATCCTTCTAGAGAGTATGTGATAGACCCGAGATAGAACTAAGGCCTTCACTATTATTTTGGCCAGTTAAAGCTGGTCCAGAGCTCTTTCCTTCACATGTAGCTCAGCCTTTAGCATATAAAATGCTTCAATCAGGAATAATATACTCTGTGAAAGCAATGAAAAAACCCCAGAAGAAATAGAGAGCATGACTTCTTATACATCATACTGTTTTATAACCATATCTTTTAACAAGTTAAAATATATTCAGGTTTGGCATTCAGAATAAGAGTATTACAAATGAGGGATAGAAAGATAATTAAGTAACTTCAAAAAATGATGAAATATAGACATGACCCTCTAATAAAGAAATTACTACAAATTATATTTTATATATATTTTTCCTCTCATATATTTACTAACAATTGCAAAATAAATTCTCCAAACTATTCTCTTACTTACATCTTTTAAGTAAATAATTAATTTAAAAAATCAAGCTTCCCTCTTATATGGAAATCCTTTTTCTTCAACTAAAATAATCAAAGGAAAGATAATTTATTTTAATGCTTAAACTATCAACATTCCCTGGTTAGAATTGGTCTACAACATATACTACAAAGTGACACTATGAAGTAAAACATAGTTAGAAAACTAATGCTCTGTCAGGTGGCAAAAATTGATACTTACCAAAGGGGACATTTTTTGTCTTCTTGATGGAGATACCTCACTTTCCTTAGTTGCTTGTTGGCGCAACAAAGCTTCGAGCTGATTTACTACAGAGCAAAAGCAATGGGTTTATTAACCTTATTTGAGATCTGTGGTTTATTACCACTTATCATTCTTTCATCTAATAAAAATTGCTGATATGTATATTATGCATCAAGAACTGTGCTATTGATTGGGGATACAAAGACCAACATTAAAAAATTTTCTTCTCTTTAAGAGCTAAGACTCTAGTAAGCAAGAGAGATACACTGATATAAAATACCTCAGTGTGTAGACTTTCGGCTGTACATAGTGCTACAAAAAGAGAAAGTGCCTAATTGTGCCAGTTTATATAGAGGAAATAATAAGAATTCACCAAGCAGAAAGGGGTGAGTAAAAATTCTAGTTAGAAAGCACTGCACATGTAAAAGCACAGAAGCCTAGGAAGGAGGTTGGTATAACTAGAACATGACTTGTGAGATGGATAATTAGGATGAGAAGGATAGAAAAATGACCTGAAGAAGCAAATTGGAGGAGCTATCTTAGGAAAATGTTGTTATCTCGTACTAACAACTTTGGACTTTAGCCTATAGGCTTTGGGAAATCAAAGGAAAAAATATTAAGCAAGGGAATTATATTATCTGATTTGTTTCAGGAATAAGATCCTAGTAGCAGAGTGGAGAATGGAATAAAGTTATTATTGTATGGAATTTTAAAAATTCACTCTGTGTCATTCCAGCTAGGACTGACGTTCACACTCACCAGCAGGGCTGAGTTGTAGTTCAGGCCAGGCCATCTGAACGTCCTCATTTCCCACACTGGTGCTAAAAGAGGGATCTGGTGCACCTTCTCTCACAGTGACATCACCTTCTGTCAGGACACATGTCAGTTGGTGAATGCTTCTATTGGCACGTTCTGCAATAACAACCTGATGAAAGTCAGGGCCAATAACCACGCGGGTGACCACACGGACACACTTGTTCAACAAGGCCGTCTCAAAAGGAAAGATTTTGATTTCTTGTAATTTATGGAAAAAAGCAGATTTCTCTTTCTAGCTTGCCGAGGAACATGCCAGAGGAAGTGAGAGAATATTAGGTTCATGTCTTAGAGGTTAAGTTGGATGATCTCTTAGGTTTCTATCACTACAATAGTTGCTATTCACTCTATGTAGCACCACTAGCAAGGAAAATTAAATGGCAGAACTCCCCCCACTAACCTGCATCAAACAGTAACTGGCCAGGGGAAGCGCTCGCTTTCCCCTTAGTGCCTAAGATTCTTCTATCCCATCTGGGGACACTGGGATGGGTAGATAGAACCAACAAGAACTCTGTCACACCAAGCTCTAGCCTAGGGAACCCTCATAGTCCCTGGGGGCAGGACACTCCTAACCTCAAGAGACATTCAACTGCCTGGCCTAGTTTTGATAAAAATTTGAATATCTGAAGTGCTTCTAGTAGCAACCCTTGTAGTACAGTGCTTCTTATACACTGCTAGCTGACTATACTCATGAATAGATTCTTGGTTAGTGCAACTAGCCATCCTAGAACTGAAGTTTAAACTAACTAGCACACACATAACATAAACTGTCTAAAATGCAATATATTTGATATGATAGTTCATCTCTAAAAATAGTCCCCAAGGAACTCAGCCGCATCCCTTTGTCCCCCTCCTAATTTGAAACTGAGTGGGCCTATAACATGCATTAATCAACAGAATGCAGTAGAAGTTTTACATGCCAGACCAAGGCCTCGAAGAGGACTGGCAGCTTCTGCTTCCTCTTGGAATGCTTTTGCAAGCCCTAAGCCACTAAGTAATAAGCCTGGCTACCCTGCTGGAGAGACTTGTGGAGAGGCCATGAGGAGAGGAGAGGCTCTGAGATTACATGAAGAAGGAACTACCTCCATTCTCACCCAACAGCCCAGTGTAGCCTCCAGATGACTCCAGCACCAGAGGTCATCTAACTGCCATGGCATGAAAGAAACCTGATTAATTACCAACCAAGTATGAAAATATATTTATAAAAAATATTCTACAGGACCTTGAAACACAGTTTCCATTTGTACAAAATATTTAATATCTTTACTTAAAACAACTCATTTTCTACCTTAATTAAACTAAAGAGAATAGGTCTTTCAGGTCAGGGTTCAACAATGAAATTCTATTATTCAACTACACAGGAGACCCAGTGAATTTATCACTACATTTTTCTCTGGACCAATTCTATTTCCACACAGACCTTTCTTTGAAATGAATTTGATGCTGATTACTAACCCATTCTGGCCTCCTCTTACTCATCATGAGTTTTAAGAAAGTTTAGATAAGACACATTCCTGGTTTTAGAAATATAAGAAACAGTGATAGTAAAAGGAAGATCAGAGTGTTACATGATAAGCAATTTAGTCCACAGAGCTTTAATGTATGCCCTTTAGTCTATGAATAAAGCACTTATCTTTATTGACTCCATTAGAAAGGAAACAGAGGGTTTGAATAACATAAAAATGTATTCTATGGATCCATCAAATGGCTTCACCTCTAAGATGAAGGATAATTATTTATTTATACCTCATCTGAGTAAAAGCTAATAAACTACATTAGGAAAAAGAAAGGAAATCTGAAAATTTGCATGTCCCTATAAATAGAGTTTTTTCATTAGAGTCCAATGATGGCAGGATTTTAAGAGCCCTTTTAAATTCCTTTTATAATATTCTTGTTTAATCTTTTAGAATTTATGACATTCAAAGACTGAATATTAAATTGTACTATGAGAATAATATGTGAAATAATGAGATAGTGAATTCAACAACAATCCCAAAGAAAAATTATACACAAGGCTTTGGGTTTTTTTTCCCCCTCCAACTACTTACTTCAGAGTTACTAGAGTCAGAGAGGAAGAGGAAGCATTTGCAAGAATTATGTCTAAAACTAAAACATGAAGTCATATTTTAAGTCATTTATATATTATATTTCAAAACATGCTAAGTGCTTTTCAAATATATACAAAACAACATAATTATACATGGGGACAGAGTTAATCCTGAGGAATTATAACACTCAGATGATTCAAGACAGATGAAATCCCATCGCTCTTCAACTGGAGCCATTGCAACTGAAGTCCCCATAATCCTTACTAAGAACACTATTCCCCAGATGTAGTATATGCTCCTTCCACTTAAGAAAACCAGGTTAGACAGGAGGTTCCAGTTATCATTTCCTATCCAACTGCTAATAGGACACAGCTTTATCTGTCTCTAACCAAGAACACTCATTTCCTCTTCTCTCCGGAGAGCATCGTAAGAGTATTTCACAGTGCATCCTGATTATTTTCTCTAGCAGCAACCAGGAACTGAATATAAATTTAATTATGAATACACACACAAACAGGACCCCTGAGTACTACAGATCACATGAATGTAATACTTCTGCTGGTCCATTATCCAAGCATCAATCAGTACACAGAGCACTTAAAAGGTTCCTGAGCTGATGGCTGCTGACACATTTAAGTCTGTCCTGTTCATTTTCTTAGTCCATTTTCCCAACTCCCTGTGTTCTAATTCCTAGTTCACCATTGGGCCTCTCTTCTTTAAGATGTTTTTGAACAAAATGCAAGTCTGGCTCAGTCTTGGAAGGATTGCCAGTTATGTACATACTGTGAATTATTAATGTCTACTGTTCTCCATCTGTCCTGGGAGATGTGAAAGAATTGCCCTGGTGACAGGGCTGGGGAACCACTCCCTGTGAAGCGCCCAGCTGTCTCTGAGAAAATATGCAATGAACCATGCCTCCCTAGGCTGAGATATGAGATGCACTACAGTTCTCAACACAAGCTTAGACTAGGGCAGACCAGCAGAAAAATGAAACCACAGTGAGATAAGAGTTACATGTGTTTGTCCACATTTGACTGGCCCTCAGCCTATTGCAGAAGATTGCTGTCACTGTTTACCAGGGACCAACAGGTAGCAAAACTAAGATAAAAACAAACCCCAAATCAGACAAAGCCAGCTTTGTAAATGACAATTACCAGAGTGAAAGAGATTAAAAGTACAATGCAGAAATTTCAAAAAAATATCAAAGAAAATACTATCCCCTAAGACTGAAAGACATGCTTAAGTGGTTGGCGCCAGCATTAAAAGATAATCTGATCAAGAGTGTAAACATCTTAAGAAAGCAGTGTCTGAAGTTCATTAATGATGTATGGGTGTTGGCAAATCCAGGAGGCTGGCTATATGCACTCTGAGAGATACACCTGGTATTTCTTTGGCACCACAAGGACTTATGCACCTGTCACGTTCCACTGATAAAGATGTAATCCTATTCAGGCTGACAGACACACATTTAGATAAAATAATCAGCAATTACAACCTGTGTATCCTTAGTTGTAATTACTCTGAAGTATTCTTGCAGAGCAAGGGCTATGAGCAAAGTCTTGCTACTTCTAGATGATGGTTTGTCACTGTCAATACTATTGACATTTTGGACTTGATAATTCTTTACTGTAAGGGGCTGTGTTATGCAAGTTGAGCAGCATCCCTGGCTTCTACCTACTAGATGCCCCTCCACTTCCAATTGGATGATCAAAAACATCTCTAGACATTACCAAGTATCCTGTGGGAAGACCACTGGTTTAGATCAAGCTAGGATGGGTTCAATCTTGAGGAGAGACGCCTATCATACTGACCACATTACTATTTTGTAAGTGCCACCACCTCTTGAAAAATGGGCATGATGGTAAAGTCCAGTGGGCTTTCATGAGGTTCTCCCATGATTCAGATTGCTTTAGCAAGTGCCAAATGCATTTCAAGCTACTTTTGGACTCTGAGAAGAGTTCTCATTAGATAAAAGATAAAAACCTTAGCACAAACTGGTGATGTAATCAGAGCATATGTCTTTAAACATCCCAAAAAATAATCTAATTATTCTCAGTGTCTAATTAGTTTGAAAACAATGTAATCTATCCCTTTTCTGACCAAGAACATGTGAAAGTGCCCTTGTAATTTCATAGCACTGACCCATAGTTTGGTTCTAGATTACTTCAGGGAGAGCTATTTATTCGTAAAGTATTCTTTTCTAGTTGTTAAATCCTGTCTTTAGCTCATTTTATCTCAACAGTAGTAGGAAAGGAATGTAGAGATTAGATTCTACTGGCTTTTCTATTCTAGTTAAAGAAAAAGCCATACAAGTTAAAACTATGAAGAAAAGCCACATGAGTCTATAAAACAAAATAAATGAATACACACATTTAAAAATTTCAGCAAAAAAACTGATATTTATATGTGTGTATACATATATACATACATACATACATATATATATATATATATATATATATATACTGTATATGGCAAATAATTTTTAAAAATCCAGAAAATATTTGAAAAAAAAAAGAATACAAGTTTTATGAGAAAACCTGAGGAAAAAAGAAACTTTTATTTAAGTTACACACATGCTTTCTTAAGTCTGCCAAAGGTCTTGATGATTTCACTGTTGGCTAATACACTGACCAAATTATTGGCTAGTAAGAGGAACACAGTCCTTCTACAGATGTGAGCCCTTCCCCAGCCAGAGAAGAACTCCTCGCTGCAGGATCTGGATAGATGGGCTAATTATATACAAGCAAAACACAGAAAGCCAACATTGTCTTTGGTTTACTTGAACTAGATCAATTTACAAAGACAAGGACCATCCCCAGCATGATATATTTTCTTCCCTTATTCATCCTCTTTCTATGTACTTACTTCAACTCCTTACTCTCATTTCCATAAGACAGAAACACAGCCTTTGTCATTAATGTGGTCCAACCAGTGTTGGCGGAAGAAGCATTAAAAATCCAGGGTCAAAGAGTGGTGTCTAGAGAGAGAATCAGGTTCTGGATGTGTTTTGCTTGGCTCTCTTCTTGGAAGAAGAAAGGAAGGAAAAGAGGGAGAAAGGGAGGACAAAAAGGAAGGAAGAAAAGAGAGAGTGAGAACTTAAAATGTTTTTGGAGAAAGCATAAGCTTCAGAGTTTGGCCATAAGCCTCACCATTCCCTAGTGTCTTCTACTGACTCAATCATACATTTTGTCATCTGCTTGGCTCCTAAAGGCAATCATCCTCACACCCAGTCCAAACTTTTTATTTTTACAGATGAGGAAACAGGAATCTAAGGTCAGTTTATTAACTTGCATAAGGTCACACAGATGGTATCAGCAAAGCAAAAGTTAGTTCAGTTACCTGACTCCTAGTTCCATATTCTCTCCCCTGACTCCTTCATACTTTTGCCCACAAATTCACCTAAAGGCTGGAACTCCAAAATGTTAAAAGAAAGGGGAAAATTGACATACAAATTTTATATAAAAATGAAATTATGTGTTCTTATCATACTACAAGTTTGTTTCATTTTTGCCTAGAACCAAAGGTGGCTAGAAACTAGGTGAATAGGTGGGTCATGTACATAGGTGTTGATAACTGTACCCATATCCAACACAACAATTGATGAGACATGATTCTGTTACCAAGGCAGGACAGTGCATTTCTAGCAATTTATCTCCTTTCTAGTGTCATATCCCTATACTCAAGTGCGCAGAACTTAAAATAGAGCTTGGATAGCCTGTTAGACTTTTCTCATCCCTTCTTGGCTATAAACTAGCTTATTGTATATACCTCATGATCTTATACAATGAGGTGTTGAGTTAAGCTAAAGGAGGGGCATTTGCTATCCTCCTCAGTTAAAAATATAGTTCTCAGCCATTCTGTGGTTCTTGAATTACAGCTATCTACAGAGTAAATAAACAAATACCTAACTATACTGCCTGGAGATCTCCCAAATCACTTTCAGTTCTAGATTAAATTCCGTGACTCACCTGGGATATGCTCACTTTTAACCAGATTGGAAACTTTCTAATCATATACTGTGTAGGAATAATATAGCATATCTGTGGGGCAACAAAGCCTTGCAGAATTCTTGTTTTGAAGGAGAATCATTAAACTTCTCCGATTTCTTGCAAAGGGGTCATAGGAAACCCAAAGCAAGAGATAACTTTATTTTATTTATTGTATTATTTTACTTCATTTGTTTTTGAGTTGGAGTCTTACTCTGTCACCCAGGCTAGAGTGCAGTGGCATGATCACGGCTCACTGTAGCCTTGACCTCCGGGGCTCAGGTGACCCTTCTGTCTCAGCCTCCTGAGTAGCTGGGTCCACAGGCATGTGCCACCACACTCGGCTAATTTTTAAAATTTTTGTAGAGAGGAGGTCTTGCTATGTTGCCTAGGCTGGTCTTGAACTCCTAGGCGCAAGTGATCCTCCCGACTCGGCCTCCCAAAGTGCTAAGATTATAGGCATGAGTCACTGCACCTGGCCAGAGATGACTTTAAAAGGGTCAATCACTAAATGCCTCTAAGAAGAGTAAGGGGAATGGTGAGAATGTAGAGCAAAATGGGCTTCTTTATTTCCAAGGCTGCTCCATTATCATCAGGGTCAAGGCAAGGCAAGATTTCTATTCAAGTGTTAAAAGCAAAAAGGCCAGTATGGTGGTTTATACTTATAATCCCAATACTTTGGGAGACTGAGATGGAAGAATTGCTTGAGGCCAGGTACTCAAGATCAGACTAGGAAACATGGCAGGACCCTGTCTCTATAAAAAAAATAAAAAACAAAAAAATAAGTAGCCTGGCGCGGTGGCTCAAGCCTGTATTCCCAGCACTTTGGATGGCCAAGATGAGGGGATTCCCTGAGCCCACGGTTCAAGAACAGCCTGGGTAACTTGAGGAGACCTCACCTCTACGATAAAAATCAAAAAATTAGCCAGTCGTGGTAGCGTGTGCCTGTAGTTCTGGCTACTTGGAAAGCTGAGGCAGAAGGATCGCCTGAGCCCAGCAAGTTGACGCTGAGGTGGCTATGAGCATGCCACTGCACTCCAGCCTGGGCGATGGAGTGAGACTCCAACTCTAAATAAATAAATAAAAATAAATAGATAGATAAATAGACAATAGAAAGTAAATTTTGACTCAGTTTCCACATTAGAGTTTTTGCTTGTTTGTTTGTTTTAAAGAGACAATTATTGCTCTGTGGTCCAGGGTGGAGGGCAGTGGCATGACCATCATTCACTGCAGCCTCGAATTCTGGAGTTCAAGTGATCCTCCTGCCTCCTGTCTCAGCCTCCTTCTGAGCAGCTGGGACTACAGGCATGAACCACCATGCCTTGCTCAAATTCTTTTTTTTTTTTTTTTGAGTTGGAGTCTCACTCTGTCGCCCAGGCTAGAGTGCAGTGGCACACTCACGGCCACCGCAGCGTCAACCTGTTGGGCTTCAGGAATTCTTCCACCTCAGCCTTCCAAGTAGCCAGAACTACAGGCATGCACTGCCATGCCCAGCTCATTTTTGATTTATTGTAGAGATGAGGTCTTGTCAAGTTGCCTGGGCTGGTCACAAACCCATGGGCTCAGACAATCCACACGCCTAGACCTCCCAAAGTGCTGGGATTACAGGCTGAACCACCGATCCCTGCCATGAAAGCATTTTTAAATGACTATTTCCTGGCTGAATATAAATAAAGGAATATTAGTATGAGTATATGTTCAGTTATTTAGTAATGATTATATGTACAGTTGTTTAAAAACCAGGAGTAACTGGTGAGGAACAACTGAGACTGTTTATAAGGCTTCCATTAAGCAAGAACTAGGCAAAACATTTTGGGAAAATACTGGTGGATAGCCAAAACAAAACAAAACAACATAACAAAAAAAAATAAGGAACTTTAAATTGCATTTTATCTGACTTCTAGTAACACAATTTTTAAATCATTAGGCACACTCAAAAAAATGAAGCTCTACATATTAAACGACTCCACCATATTTTGCTTATTCAGAAAAAAATGTTTTACTTTAAAAGAATTGCCCCACTTAAAAGTGACAATTCGCATCTGTAAAGTGAAGAACTGATTGTACTTAGGTTGAGGGTTAATCATGTTGTTTCCTTCTACAAGTTGTTATATAAACTAACATACAAAAATACAAAAACGAAAAACCTACTAAGTAAACAATATGTCCTGAAGAATCATAAACAATTTCAGGTTAAATTTCTTGATTCATTGTTGAGATGATGACTTAAATTTTTTAAAAGTTATTTAACATTTTCTATCCCTTTTGTTTGCTCTTGATGAAATGTATTCACCATTTTATATTGCTATTATACTAAATTTAAATTTTATTTTAAATTTATTTTAAAAGTTATTATCCTTGAATGAAAACTCTTCATTCTGTGATCATTGAAAACAGTACCACTGGTATTAAACATATTACTACAACACTAGTTTGAAAATAATCCCTTCACTGAATCAAAATACCTAATATTCAATAGCCTCCAGCAATTACACAAAGGCTTAAAATAAGGTCGAAGGAAGATAAGCATTAGGAAAAACTTATAATAAAAACAAAAAATTTTTGCCAATCTCAAAAATTAAACAAAATCACTCATACCATTGTGCACAGTATTTTTCTTGCTTCCAAATGAAAAATTAAAAGTGGTTATTTCTGTATTTAACAGCTCTTGGCACATCAGTAGGCTGATGAAGGTGTTTATTACAAACAATTCTTTTACTCCTACAATTTGAATACTGAGAATGTTCACAGTTTGTAGCACTACTGATAGATGTAGACCATAAATAATAATCCTTACAAAGTCTACAGTCATGAGAAAAACTTTCTAATCTTGAAAAACCTTCACTTTGCTGCAAGTAACAAGTATAAACAGAAGCTAACATTTAACGAGTGCTTATCTGCTAAGCACTGATCTTTACCCTTATTTTCTATCATAGCAATCTATAATTATTTTGTACATTGTCTTTCTCTTCTTCTAATCCAGAGGCTCCATGGGGATAGGAACTTTATCTAATTCCCTATTGCATTCCAGCACCTAGTATGCTTAACACATAGTAGGCCCTAAATTAATATTTGCTGCATATATTAATATTCAAAATGTTTAAAATGGTCATGACGTAGAGGGTTAGGAAAATGTAACAGAAAACAGAGTGTATTACATTTAGTAGAACAAAAATTATTCAGTGAAACCTTTTAGTTTCTATGCATATAATGCATATATTTTATATGCCCCCATATAAAATGTATTTCTTACTATAGTTAACCATTTTAAAAAGTCTTAAAATCACTTCTTTATGGGCATTATTTCATCTGTTCCTCACAATAATCTTGTAGACAAACCATAACTTCCATTACACCATAATAGAACTGAGATCTCTAGAGGTGATATATGTTGTCCAAGGTCTATAAGTACAGATACCACTTCTACAGACGGCAATATTGTATTAAGAAAATCTGAATCAATGAACTATTTCAAGAATAGTAATTATGACTTGCTTAATAAAGAAAACCATAAGCTTTGAGGCAGACAAGCCAGATGATACCTGGCTCTGCTACTAACCAGCTGTGTGGGCTTTGGCCAGTAATTTAACCTCTCTCAGTTCCGATTTCCCCATATATAAAACAGATATATTCATAAGATTTTTGTAAGTTTTAAATGAGTTACTATATGTAAATAGCCTAGATCAATAAGTAGAAGCTGTTGTGATTAAAATAATTACTCGTGTTTTGCTTTTTTCCTGGTCCTATAAATCACATTCGATACACTATGCTATAATTGGAATGTGTATAAAGTGTGAATCAGAAATTTATTGGATTAAACAGCAAAGCAGGGGAACAGGGTAAAGTGACCTAGAGCCATTCAAGAGTTTCTGCTGGGGCTGGCTGAGAGAGATGCACAAGTTAAAATCAAGGAGTTGGTTCAGGTAACTACGGGAATCTAAGGAAACAACGCTGCTTAACGTGAAAACAAAGTCAAACTATTTCATCCTCCTCAAAAAATCACAGCACCATCCATCTTCTTCTGCAGCCTGGCTGGGGCCCAACCAAGGTGTTAGGAAACACACCTGGTTTGCTTCAGCCCACGAGGCCCTGGGTACCTAGGGGCTAGGCACAGAGGTTCGGAGCAACTCACCCCGGAGACTCCGTTGATATTGCCCCAGAATCTCCTCCAGGGTAGAGTTCCCCGGGGACTTCGCCATGCACAGACTCTAGGCCCAGAGATGGGAGTTACGTGGGGAAATGTCCAGCGTTCTCCCCTCCGAGAACAGGCCTACCGCCCGGGCAGCGCCCGCCTGCTTCCTGCCGCTGCTGTCACAGCGGATCCAGGAACCCCAGACTGAGCTCCTGGGGGCTCTTCCCACCCACCGGACCTCCTGATGGGGCGTCGGGAGTTGTAGTCCACAGGCTCATGGCCTGCCACCTCGAAAACCCCTGAGAGCCTTCCAGCCGTACTACACCTCCCAGAGGCCACCGCGCTCAGGCTCTGGCTTCGGCATTTCGGCTGCCAGAGCTTGTTGCCAAGAGACAGGCTTGGAGACGCCGCCCTTTTCCTTCAGCCGAGCCTGGCTTAGTCCCGCCTTCATCTCATCCTTCTGCTGGACCACCCAACCGACAGAAAGGGCTCACCGTAGGCCTGATGCGTCGAGATTTGCTAACATGCAGTTGATCCCTGAGGCTACTCAAGGACGCAAGTCACAAGATCTGAACCCTGTTTCGGTTGCGACATGTGTCAAGACGGTCAACTAAATCCTCAAGAACCAGAAGCGCGCAATCTTCCAAACGGCGTAGATTGTAAAGACGGCCGGCACTACAACTCCTAGCATGCCCGGCAGCCCGACCTCCAGTTGGACTTGGCGCACTGCCCACTGGGAACTGTAGTCCTTGTTGGCTGCGGTCCCAGCTCATGCAACGGTCCCTGCTCATTGTTCAAGCCCATCTTCGGGGCACGCCTGCGCAGTGGGCCGTGGAGAAGCGTGCGGGCGAGACCCTCGCACAACCCGTTTTCATTGTCTGTGCTTGTTGGCGCTTGCGCAGTAAGAGATCGTTGGGCCTGGGCCGGAGGCGGGGCTAGGGCCGAGCTCCTCGCCCTTTCCCGAGGCGCCTGCGCACTGGGCGGCCGCTCTTTGCCGTTACCGCTATGTGTGGGGCGTGTGTGGAATAACGTTATTGCCCAGCGGAGCCGAGGCGCCCGGAGCTCGACCGCGGCGGCCGCGACGACAACAGCGGCGGCGGCGGCGGCGGCGACGGGGTGGGGGGAGCACGGCGTGCGACTCACGGGACGCACCGCGCCCCGCCTCTCCCGTCCGGTCCCTCTCCGCGGTGAGGGGTAAGTGATGCGCCCGGCTGCTGGGGTAGGCGCTGCAAATACCGCCGCCGCCGCCCTCCGCATCCTCCCCCTCGGGCGCGCGGCGGGGACTCGGGCGCCGTCCGCGGCGGGGCGGGGTGCGGGCCCGGGCGGCGAGGGGGCGCTTCCCGGACGCTCCGCGCGGCGCCGCCGCCCCCTCCCGGCGCAGGACCCGGGGCTCGGCCGGGCCGCCCCTCCCATCCCCCACCCGCCGCCGGTCCCTCCGGTCCCGCGGGCCCCCGGCCGCCCCCGCTCCCCCGGCCTTGTGCGGCCCTCCGCCCTCCGCCGTCGCAGTCCGCGAAGGGTGCGGGCGGAGCGTGCGAGGGAATGGCTGCGCTGCCGCTGGGGAAGGGATCCCCCCCCCCCGTTTGGAGCAGCGAGCAGGGCGGTCCCTTTTGTGTGGTTGGTTTTGGGGTGTGAGGCGGTTGGGGAGGGGGCGGGCGAGGAGCCTTGGGGAGGGCGCGGGAGACGCGGTGTCACGCACCGGCCGGGCGGCTGCGCCCCGCGTGGGCTCCGGCTCCGTAGTAAACCCGGGGGAGGGGAGCGGGGGGCTCTTCCCGTCGGCTTCATTGTCCTAAGATTCAAATGTAGGGTTGGGGCTTGGTTCTCTTCCATTTTCTTGAAGGGGGAAAAAAACGTCAACAGCTGCCTCCTGGGGCGGGAAGACGTGGGATTTATATACTAAGTCATAGAATGTCGGGGGTTTTTTTGTTTTTGTTTTTTGATGTGTGGTAGAGTTTTATTTTTATTTTTGTGGGGAATGTAAGGAAGCCAGGGACTATGCCTGCTGGAGTCCAGGCGCTGTCAAGGTGATCAATATGCAATTACTAGGTGTCGATGAAGGCTGGGCCGGGAAGGGCCTGACAAGGAAGCTGTTGTGTTAGGGAAATGCACCGAATTGTTTTTTCATTGGGTAGGGAACGCATTCCTGTTCCTAAGGGAATGGATTAGGACACATCTTTCCGTTTTTGTTTTTTTCTTAAACAAAGCAAAAAAATAGGCCTGGTGTATTTCTGTTCCTGAAATTTTCTCTCTTAATGAAAATTTAGACATTTGGGAGGAATTTGGTGAAGTAGATGATGCATTTGACCGAAAATGCATCTTTTAAAATGATTCGATCCCTGAGTTTACAACGCTTGAAACCGTTTGCTGGACTTTCTGCTTAAAACAAGCAGAAGAAAGAAAGAAGCAGGATGGGGAGGAGCAGGTTGAGGAATAATGTGAGAGGATACTTCATTGATACAGTATCTAGATCTTCACTGAAACAACAGTGACTGGATATGCTTCAAAGACTTAGGAATTCAGCTCTGGATACAGTACGTTGATAAATAGCAAGTTATGTATTTTTCTGCCATTTTTTTTTCTTAAAGTAGAATTAGGGCTGCTTTTAGCTCTTCCTAACTTTGTAGATACTGCAGAAATTTGGAATTTCAAGATGGAAGAGTCTAAGTGCACTTGACAGAGACAGAGGGAGACACTAAAACTCAAAAAGTTAACTGATTCGTCTACCCAAGCCAAACTGCTAATGGAAGGAAAACAGAGCCAAATAAAACTTAAGATCCATTCTGCAAAGTGATCTTTCCTGTGTCTCCAGCCCGCCTGCCCTGTGAGAATTTATGGAAAGCGTCTCTGCGTTCTCTTTGACTTGTCTTTTACTATCAAGAAACTTGATTCTTCTCATGGTTGTATTAATCTAGTTCTTGTTTTTGTCATGTAAAAATAGTAAAGTCCCAATTCTACTGAAATGGGACTTTAGTTTTATGAAGTAACTTACTGCACAGGGAAAGCTGACCTAACATATGCTTTTCATAAAAACAAACTGTTAGAATATTTTCCTTACTACTTAATAGTAACCATATTTTAATATTGTTTCTGAAATTCAATAGTATTTTATAATAGTATGATCAGCTCTGAGCTGTGTTAAAAATAAAATTTCCACATGACAAAACCTTGAGGTTTATTTTTCTGTGATTAATGAATTAAATATTACTTTCAACTTAAACTAGAGTTTACCTTTTGAGAAAAATTAACTCTATGTTATTAGGTTGATTTTTGCCATAAAGTGTTTTTTTGTTTTATTTTTTGTTGCCTTATAGTTTATTCTTTAATGTTAATTCAATTTTAATATACTTTTTTTGGAATTTATTATTTCCCTTAAAATTCAACTTGTAAAAAAAATTGTGATTAGATTTCGGCATATGGAATTATATTCAATCATACTTTAAATGTATTTGTAAATTTCATTGTATTTTTCAATTATTTGTATGGAAATAATCAGCACGTTCCCTGTCTTAGCATTAGACTAGTGAAATATATGTTGTAAACATTAGAAACATTCTGCATATTAATGCAGATATCATGGTACTTTTCAAAATTCTATGCTTAGTGATTTGCCTTTTTTCAAGTATCAGTTTTTTGCTCTCTTTAATCCACTGGAAAACAAGAACTAGAATTATTGTGAGCCATTGTGAGAGATAAAAATAATTTTAAAAATCTGCCTGGTAATGTGATTGATTAAACTGGATATATTGTATAGCTTAGTTGATGTGATTGTGCAACAGTCATTTTTTTAGCCAAAGTGAATGGCATAGCCAGTGTGTATTACAGGTAAAGCCCACTTTCACATCAAACAAAGGTGGAAAGAAACCAACAAAAAGCAAGGTTAAAAAAAATCTTATAAAAATTACTTCCATACAAATAGGGATTGCACAAAGCATAGAAATGGAAAAGGATCCCAAGCATGTGTTGCCTGGGTTTGAAAAACAAATGAGACAGAAAATAAGTCATTATTTAAGTATATCAATAATTAATACATGATGTAGAAAATATTACCCTTTGGAACATGATATATATTGAATAAATGAATAATACCTGCCATGTATTGAACACCTTCTAAGTGCCAGGCAGTGTGTGTCTATTTAATTTATGCCACAATCTTCTAAGTTAAGGTATTATTTTACATATTTAAAGTTAAAACAGTTTCTATTTTGAGTTAGGGTCTCACTCTGTTGTCCAGGCTGGAGAGCAGTGGCATGATCACAACTCACTGCCACCGCCAGCTCCTGGGCTCAAGCAGTCCTCCTACATCAGCCTCCTGAGTAGTTGGGACTACAAGCATGCACCACCATGTCTGGTTAATGATTTTTAAAGATTGATTTGTAGAGATGAGGTCTTGTTATATTGCCTTGACTGGTCTTGAACACCTGGGCTCAAGTGATTCTCCCACCTACGCCTCTCAGAGTGCTGGGATCATAGGTGTGAGCCACTGTTCTGGGCCTGAAGTTGAAAATTTTGAGGCACCCAGTGAATAACTTTGCCTCTGTGTCACACATTACTAAGTGGTAGAACACGTAAAGGACTCTGGTTTTTTGGCTAAAGCTTAAATTCTTTCTACTCATCCTTTTTAGTAAATTTAAAGGACATCATTTATTCTCTTACTGATTCATAAAAATTTTAGAATTGGCGGAAACTTCAAAAGTCAATTCATACAATGTGTCACTCACTACTAATATCCCTGAGATATTACTGAATCCATCTTCTCCACAAGAGCTCTTCCCTGAACATAGGAAAGCCCTTTTTAACTTTCAGAAAGTTTAATAGAATGGTCTTACTTAACTTGAACTGGTGTCTGCTTTTCCACATAACTTCTTCCCATTAGTTGCAATTCTGTCTTTAGGAGTAAGATATAGTAAAGTTTTTCTCAATATATTAGGTTTGTGTTATTAGTTATAACACCTACAAGTTCATATGGTATGGTTTCCTTTACCGTTCTCATCTCTTTTAACTGAATTCAGTCATTTTTGTTAGCACTATTCTTTTTGTTCTGATCTAGTTTCCATATTTAATTCTACAGTTATGGTCTGAATGGAGATCATAGAGAAACTATTCCTTTGCTTATTTCAAGCTGTATTCTTGTGTTTACAGGCTAAAATTATGTCAACGCTTTAACAATAGTACTGTCTACCAGTTTACACAAAAAAAAAAAAAGGGGGGGGGAGGAGAGATATGGCTTTCAAGAGAGAGAGATGGCTTTTCAAGTTACATGTATATAATGTAAATCCAAGAATTATTTTTTGATAATCTGAACTTCTGCTTTTCTAATGTTAAAATAGTCTTTATTAAATGATACTGTTAGTAGGTGGTAAGTTTCTTTTGGTACTGGACATGGGTTTTTGTTTTCTTTTAGTGTCCTTAATCAACTTATAATCAATCAATCCTTCCTTCCTCCTTCCCTCCCTCCCTCCCTCCCTCCTTCCTCAGATTGATAACCTTATTATATTCATCAACTAAGAATACTAAAGTCAATGTAATAAAAGCATTTTTTTTTTTAAAGCTGCCAGCCTTATGTTCTCATTCGTTTTTTGAAAAAATTGTCTGGAAACCAGTGATATAGTCAACATAAGTCAATATTTTTACATTTTGCTAGATCTCTCCCATTCTGTCTACATACATACATGTTGTTTTTGAAGTAATATTTTACCTTACTCCCTATCAAGTTTCATCTCCTTGAATGTAGACATAGTTAACACTTGAGACCTTCTTGAATCATGATTCTGTCATCCAAGGGATCAGCTTCCCTTCCTGGCTTTTTGACATTTATAAATTTAACAAGCCAAATCTCTGTGTCTTGATCCTGGCCATGTACTGGATATAGCCAAGGACAAAGCCATGCATATTTATAAATAGAAGAAATGTTATATAAATAAAATATGCTGGAGGGAAAAGCTGACACAAAGATAACGAAAACCATTTGGGTGGTTTTGTTTTGTATTGTTTTTATGAAGGAGAAAACTACCATATCCTCCAGTTGTAAAGGAATTGGAAGAAGCTTACAGTATGATGGGGGATATGGATTATTATATAATTATATGAAGTCAAGTAAGGTGAGGCGCTATGAAGAAGGGTTCATCAGGGTAATGGAATAGTGAGTAATGAAGTACTGCTATTTTTTATTTATTTTCAAATGACTTCCAAATAGCTCATAAAATATTTTTAAAAGAAATAATGTAAAAAATCCTTTCACCCCATACCTTATTTACTGAGTTACCACTTTCCCCAATCCAATAAATAATGACTTTTATTATTTCTTAGCTATCTTCCAGTGAACGTTTTTCCCATTCAAGCAAATAGATATATATATATATATATATAGTTTGTGTCCTCTCTTGACACACAAATAGCCTGTTTATACACTGTTCCTCACTTTGAGGTCTCTTTTAGAGTGGTTAAAGAATCCCTCTTTCTGAGAAAGTGCCATTTAGCAGAGGCTTACATTAGGTAAGGAAGCAAGCCATGTAGTATCTGGGTGGAGAGTATTCTGCTCAGGTGCAATGGCTCTGAGGCAGGAATGAGATGAGTGAATTCAGAGAACAAAGAGGCCATTGTGGCTGGAAGTAAGTGAGCAAATGGTAGAGGAGGAGGAATGAGGTTGGGTAGAGATTTTATTGGTAGATTTTATGTAAGTGCTGTGAGGGTTCATTGGAGGATTTTGAGCAGGGGAATAACAAAATAATTGAGTTATATTTTTAAAGAATGGTTCTGTCTATTTTGTGGAGGGG
The DNA here is from genome assembly GCA_963574415.1 of Tarsius wallacei. Classification (NCBI taxonomy): domain Eukaryota; kingdom Metazoa; phylum Chordata; class Mammalia; order Primates; family Tarsiidae; genus Tarsius; species Tarsius wallacei. Next base: position 4,220 of record CAUYQG010176315.1, on the reverse strand, counting down.
CGCAACAGTAGGAACAATGGAATGAGGTAAGTAATGATTGGGGTAAGAAATGATTTTGACTAAGAGATATAATGGCTTAGACTAGAGTGACAGCTATAATGATAGTGAAAGTTACTGGGTTCTGCTTTTAAAGACCCAGACGTTTTAGACGTGTTATGTTTGAAATGTCAAACATCTAAGCGGGAATATCAATTAGGCAGTTGGAGGAAGTCAAGAATAAGTCAGAAATTTAGAGGAAAGGTTTGGACTGAAGATAGTTAAATTTTAAGCATCATCAGTAGACTGAAAGAGATATTAAGAAGTCCATGGATTGAGACTTGATACTCTCCAACATTGGAGACATAGCAAAAGAGAAGGAACCATCAAGAAGGATTGAAAAGAAGTGGCCAGTGAGGTATGAGTAAACTGGAAGAGTATGGTGTTCCAGAAACCAAGTAGAGGAAGTATTTTTAGAGATAAGGGGTGATCAATCTCTTGCATCGCCTTTAGTTGCCAAAATACTTAAGTAATCAGATAATATCCTCTTTCCTTGTGAACAGACTCCAAGAAAATAATTTCATTATACCTCTCTTCATTCTGGTTTATCAACAGAAATGTTCACAATTATCCTTTCCTGGAAGCTACTAAATCTAAAGCTCTGAACAAAGTTTTGCTCCTACTTAGGCCACTGCTGTTTCCTAGGTGGATGGGTATGGCAACTGCTGCAGCTTCTGAGGTCTAAACGGGAAAGGCAACTGCTGTTTAGTGAGAAGAATTTATCAGGAAGCTAGTAATAGACCAACTAACTACCTTAGAGGTTTATTGTGATAACCAGATGATGTAAAAAAACAAATGAAAGGTATAATTGCTGGTAGAGACCTCCTTCCCTTATTACCCCAAGTGTAGTACCAACTTGATACTGTTAGAATTGAAGAAACATTGGCTGGGGTGACAAATACAGTTTTTTGTTTTTTGTTTAACCCACAGGGCACAGTGGCTCAGGCCTGTAATCTTAGCACTTTGGGACGCTGAGATGGCAGGGTTGCTTGAGCCCAGGAGTTTGAGACCAGCCTGGGCAACATAGTGAGATGCTGTCTCTTCAAAAATAAAATAGCCAAGTGTAGTAGTGCTCTTGTAGGCCCAGCTATGTGGGGGGTGAAATGGGAGAATGACTTGAGTTCAGGATGTCAGGGCTGCAGTGAGCCACGATCGCACACTGCACTCCAGCCTGGGCTGCAGAGCAGACGCTGCCTCCAAAAAAAAGAGAAAAGTATAGGAGTAGGTTTTTAGTGCATTCTACCTCATAGGCAGTTTTACGTATCATTGTGTAATATTCTTGAGGTTAGAGAAAAAGGTTTGATGCTGGGAAGAGGAAAAGAACTACCAGGCTTTGAGATAATAGCTTTCTCCAGTCTAAAACTCACCCTTGAATTTTAAACAGTGTTTAAATAATGAGAGTTTAGGTAGAAAAAGGTAAGCAAGTGAACTAGCCCACTTCCTTTCCTTTTTTCCCAAGCCAGCAAGTATGATTTTCCTCTTTTTTTTTTGAGTTGGAGTCTCACTCTGTCACCCAGACTGGGGTGCAACCTTGACCTGCTGGGCTCCGGCGATCCTTCCGTCTCAGCCTTCCAAATAGCTGGAACTACAGGCGCGCGCTACCACACCCGGCTTTTTTTTTTTTTTTTTTTTGATTTGTTGTAGCGATGAGGTCTCACTTGCCCAGGCGGGTCTTGAACCCGCCGGCTCAGGCAATCCACTCACCTCAGCCTCCCAAGGCGCGGGATTACAGGCTGAGCCACCGAGCCCGGCGATTTTCCTCTTTTAATTGTTTTCTGGAAAGGTTTGTCACACGTTAACATGGAATAGAAAAAACACAAATTCAAAACTTAGGGGTTTGGTTAAAGGTTTTGAACGTTAGGGAAGCAGCAGAAACTGATTTGAAGAAACAGGAGGATGGGGAAATGAATCAGCTTGATGATACAGGGATAAAATGTAAAGTACTTTCTTTTTTTTTTAATTGGAGTCTCACTCCATTGCCCACAGCCACCCCAGTGTCGACCTGCTGGGCTCATGTGATCCTTCCACCTCAACCTTCTGGCTAATTTTTTTTTTTTTTGGATGTATTATAGAGACGAGGTCTCACTAAGTTGCCCAGGCTGATCTCAAACTCCTGGGCGCAGGCAGTCCTCTTGCTTTGGCCTCCCAAAGTGCTGGGATTACAGACTTGAGCCACTGCGCCTGGCCTACTTTTTTTGGTGAAAAAAATTGAATTGCACATAGAGGACATTCTGTGGTAAGCTTTTTAAGGCAATAGGACTATAACTTCAAGATATATAGGTATCTTTAGGACCTTGTATAATATATTAATATATTTGCCATGGTTGCTTAATAAATATATCTCGCTGGATAAATAATGCATTCAAACTGAAGGCTACCTTATTTTTTATTACTTTTTCCATATTACAAAGCTAATTCTTGTACATTTGCAGAAAATTTAGAAATTACCATTAGTTCAAGAAGAATATACTCTCACAATGCCACTAGTCAGTAACATCACTGTTACACATTGCTGTCTATTCTGGTTTAATCTGGTAACATTTTATCATAAAGTTAAACTTTCTGTCTAATTTTTAATGGTATTATAGGAATTCATCTTATCAAACTTATAATTTACTTATAGACAATTTATGGCAATTATGAGTATTTTAAAAATTGTAAACAACACTGCAATGGACATTTCTAACTCTATATTTCTGTGCAAATCAATGTTTTTCTTTTCTTTTCTTTCTTTTTTTTTTTGAGTCAGGGTCTCATTCTGTTGTCCTGCCTGGAGTGTAATGGCACAATCACGGCTCACCACATGCTTCACCTCTTAGACTCAGGTGATTCTTCTGCCTTAGCCTCCCAAGTACCTGAGACTACAGGCACTTGTCACCACACCCAGCTAATTTATTTCATTTTATTTTGTAGAGATGAGGTCTTGCTATGTTGCCCAGGCTTTGGCCTCCCAGAGTGCTGGGATTACAGGCGTGAGTCACTGTGCCTGAACTAAATCAGTGTTTTTCTTTGATTTCAAGAAATTGTGTCAAAAATACAGTGTAGACACAGATGCAGAATTCTAAAACCTCTTCTAATTTTTAAATGTATACTTCTCTCAGTGGTATATTAAATTGTGTTTCTTCAACCCTTTATCAGTGCTGAATGTTATGTATCTTTTTAAAAATTTTGCTACCTTAATAAACAAAAAGCCTTATTTAAATTTCTCTTACCAGTAACACTTAAGAACCTTTTTAAAATATGCTTATTGGCCTTAGTATTTGTATATCTGAGTTGCTTGTGTGTGTTCCCTTTGCCCATTTTTTCTAAAAGAATGTTCATCATTATATTCACTTGTAACAACCTCTGGGTCATGCTTTTGTGGCACACTCTGCAGTCCTTACTTACAACAACTTCTGTGTGGTAGACATTGAGAAAATTTTTACAGATTGTCATTTGCCTTGTAAATTTGTTATTTTTACCCAACAAAGATTTTAACATACATAACCACATTTCTCATTTCCTTTTCCTTATGAAGTAATCCCACGGCATAGAATTTTATTAAATTCATATGTATATTTTTTCTTATATTTATGATTTGACTTCTTTTGTACAAATGTGTTAATTTAGCCAAAATATATTTAGGCATATATAACCAATTTCTCAGTATCATTTATTGCATAACTGTTCATTTGTTGTCACTGATTGAACTGTCTTCTTCGTGTTTTTCTGGGTTTATTTCTAATTTCTGGATCTTTTATTTTATTCCATCCACCTGTCTGCCTTTTCTTGTACTGCTGTATTACTGCCATGTTTTTATAACATAGGTTAACAGCACCTGTTTACAAGCGGGCAGACTATTCCCTCTACATACACTGGTTTTATGGAATTTATCTTGTTATTCTTGTATGCTTAATTTTACAGATGTGTTTTATAATTATTTTGTCAAAGTCATTTGAAGAAATCCTTTTGGGGTTTTGACTGAGACGGCGCCTAGTTTCTTGATTTATGTATAGTCTGAAAGATGACAAGAGGACTCTGGAACATGTTTGGGTCTTATTAGTTTTGTGCTTCTAAATTTGAAAACCTCAATTAAGTGAATAATCTTCTAGGAAAATGAAAATGACACAACAGACTCAAAAAGAAGTAGAACTTGAATATACCTAAAAACATTACCAAAAACTAATAAGGCCAGGCGCAGTGGC